>SSSI01010150.1:0-30553 GCA_004796505.1 Oryzaephilus surinamensis
TTGAGAATACGAAAGTATCCTTTTTGAATCTTACAATACCTATTATTGTGCTACCCACAGTATATTGCTTTGGTAAGATCAATGGGCCTCTCTGCCGAAAGCTAGACACGATATCGAACGTTGTTCGAGGTGATTGTATAAAAGAGAATGTGACAATATCTTTTCAAAGTTGCGGTCATCTAGATATACATATATGTATTATTATTTGGATTTCGTATTTATCTACTAAACCATGTTTCCATTCAAATAGTCGCCCCCTTTTATGTTGTGTATATATTTTATATGTTATTTTGAAAGTTTTTATTGCAATATTTTTTCCCTATACGAAATTAACATTTACATCAAGAGGATAGTAAAGCATTATCGCGTGGCTGTTTTGTGATAACTTGTAAAAAAATGTGGTGGTTAGTTTTTTCCTTCTGTTATCACTAACCATATTGTATGGTATAAAAGATGAGTTTATTTAAATGGTCGATCTGAGAATAGAAGAAATCCTCTGGTTGTAAATGTGATATGACAAATTGGTACATCGACATTGTTCTAGCTTGTATTGGCGTTATCAGTAGTCCAAGACGGTTCTCCTTCTTTATTACCATCAGTTCGCATCTGTAATTCAAAGTTAACACTTGAACACATTGTGAAATCGCGACCCTATAAAAATGCGAATGTAAAAACTTACCTTTAAAAAGTTAAAATATCGTTTTCTTAGAGATGACGCTTTCAAGAAAATCACTGATGATACATTCGCAGTCATTTCGATACTTTTTTCCTTATACAGTCATATTTATCAAACTAACGACTTCCCCTACATGGCGATTTTTCATAACTAACATTCATGTTACACTCTCAAGTGTCGTATTATAATATATTGTAATTTTTTTATGTACAATAACTTTCATAATTTTAATATCAAGTCTATCTTCATAACATTTCATAACAAAAAAATCATTATTATGTATGTGCATATAATACATACATTATATATATTACTAACGAATTCATTAATTGAATTTTGATTCACTCCATTTGTAATTTGTATTTGCTTTTATTTTCAAATGTAGATTGAATTTTATATCAGAATGCGCTTTCATAAAGCTGCTTTTATGAAATAAGTTAACAACAAATATAATATACATATTATAAATAAAAAGTATATATGTATATATTATGTTCATCTTTGCAACCGACCACTTTTTGACATCTATCATACATAAATATTTACTGGAACATATTTAAATAAATATATTTCATAGCATATATACATCTACATATTATAGAGCGAAGAGAAATCATAAATATTTCTGTCTAATATGAATATTTTATAGAAGCATTAACATATACTAGTAAAATGTCAAATTCAGAACAGTGTTATAATGTTCAATTTGTCACGTCAAATATATAAGTTGTAAATTTTGAAAAGATTCTGACCAACGACAACATTTAACCAACGAAGCTTGATATTGAAAAGCACTTTAGAAAAGCTTAAAAACCAACCAGTGTGTGTAATGTGTGTTCCTCTTACTTTTTTTTTATTCTTCTGTTCACAGTTTCGTCTTATCAAGGGGAAGAGTTAAAATTATGGAAAATCTCACGATCAGAAATGGGTGCTTATATGTGTATTGCATCAAATGGTGTACCACCAACCGTAAGCAAAAGAATTATGGTAAATGTACACTGTAAGTATTAACGATTATTTATTATAACATTATATTATACAAGTTGTTGGGTTTGTATTGTGGTATAGTAAAAGGTAAATATATATACAAGTACGTATATGCGGTTATAGTATTTAATATACATATACATACATACATTTTAATACATACGAACGCTTCGTAGAGTTAAGATTCGTTTAAGTTGCATTTGCATATATGTATAGACAATATACAAATCTCATTATATCTTGTCAATATACATAACTACATATATAAAGGAGGACGTCTATTTACAAGAAGTAATTGCACTTATCAATTAATTCCTTTAGCTAGTATAAACTAAAATCACACACTAGGCGCTATGATTAAATTAATCACACAAATTGTAGTTGAAATTGAATTGATCTTATCAATACAAAATTTATATAAAAGAATTTCAATATTTGACTGAATAAATGGCTAGATTTTGTATATAATGCAATATGAAGGGCATTTATATATAATTGATAATCTATTTCATGCTGTCAAAATATAACATCATGCTTATAACAATCCAACATAATGCAACAACAATGTGTTATTAGTAGGAATGCTTGTTGTTTCAGTTCATCCAGTGATACATGTACCAAATCAGTTGGTAGGAGCACCATTAGGTACCGATGTGACATTAGAGTGTTACGTGGAGGCTTTTCCTAAATCCATCAACTATTGGGTGAGAGATACTGGTATGTCTAACTTCACATCTAGTTGGTAAACTTCCATATTCACCAAACTAAGTTAATTATTTAAATATATGCCACTTATAACTGGTATGATATAACATCAGGTTCGCGTATATAATGCTATTCAATGAAATAATACTCGTATTTTAACAATTAAATATAGGCTAAACTTAAATTATGAATTTAAAATTTTAAAATACTTAGATGTAGGTATGCAAAAATATTATACAAGTATATACATATTTAGAAATGTTTATAACTGACTTTTAGAAAAATTTTTATGTCCTTTACGTACATATGTTCTATTTATGATATTATATAAAAATTTACGAGCATGGTTGTGAAAAACATCTGTTGATATAGTTTTATAAAGCTTTTATGGTGCGAAAGTAATATATGTACATAATACGTATTTTTAAATTTCACACATAATATTTACTTATATAACATAATACGTTATAATATCGATAAACTGTATAATATTGTTTATTGAATATATCAATATTCCTATATTTATTAAAAATTAATCGAGCAATGGATTTGATTAAGTTCCAATTGTAAATTAGGTCAGGTCTGGTTTGTTTGGTTAGATTAGGTTTGGACCATTTTAAATAAAACATTTTTTTACTTAATAACTTAAGTTTTATTAAAATTTTAATATTTTACGATTATTTTCATATACATTTTGAATCTACACAACTTCCACAATAGATTTTGGCAATTTCTGTTAAATTCTTGTGACGTCACAAGAGTATAGCTTATCATTTCAAGTCGTGGTGGGAGAAATATGACACCAACTGGGTTAAGTAAATCCTGACCTATCCTAACCAAACTTACACTTGTCTTAACCTAATTCATAATTGAAATTAAACTAAAATATATTGATCCACTATTTTTATTAACTATAAGAATAGTTTTATATTTCTATTAACAGTATTATAATACGGTTTATCGAATTCATTATAATATACATTTAAAAATAAACAAATTTTTATGGTCTTAGCAAGTTTTAATGTTTCGATATGATCTAAATGCAATACATATTTATTCAAAGATATTAAAAAGTTCTTTAGTGTAAAATTTTGGTAATATTTTACAGAAATTTAATATGTTGCATTTTGATACTTGTAAAGTTGTAAACTATTACATATTAGGTAAATTAATAAAAAAAGACAATTTCATTAAGTATTCTATATAGTTAAGTATTCAAAACAAAACCCACGGAAAATATAACGAACCGCTTTGATGTTCATTTAATTTTTGATAAAGTAAACATTTACGCTGAAAAACATTATCATTAGTCTAATATTTACATAATAAAAAGGTGTGAAAATATTAAGTAGATTTACGAACGTTGAGAAAACGTTTTAATCATTCATCGATTAATAGAAATATATCATTAAATTTTTTTTCTCTCCCTATAATTTATAAACTGAAAAGTGTAAATTGACGTAGTCTTATACCAAGATAAAAAGTACTCGTCAACAATAATTGTGTATAACAGTAAATTATGCGTTAGAGAGAGATAATCGCAAAACCATTTAACTAACGCTCCCCAACCCACTGATTAAATTTTTTTCATGTTCAATCCCTTTCATAAATAATGTACGTACATCATTTCTTTTGTTGGCTTTACTTAAAATTTTTATAGAAAAATACAAAATTGCATGTAGTATTAAAGCATTTAAAAATTTGAAAATATTTACAAATTTCATCATTTTTGATGTATGACATTTCTAATTTTTATACATATATTTTACCCATATATATATATATATATACCTACACATAAAGCATATGAAAAAGAAATATTGATATCTACTTGTGTATCCACGCTTTAAAATTTTTTTACACATGACAATGTACATTTACATAGTTTGAATGAACTGATCAACACTATCACCTAAGAGCATTTCAATGTTCCAGTAATTAAATAACTATCAACACTGTGTTCTATTATATTCATTGTTTTCATGTATAGTAAAAATATTAGATAAAATTTATTTAGTAATGTAAAGTCTTTTTTTGTTTAACAACATATAAACTCAAAAAATGAGCAACATTTAAAAGTTAACAAGTTTATTTTATTTTGAATGTGAAGTTTAATGAAAACAATTGTTGCATTTCAAGTTTTCGTATCATTAATGGTCTCTAAAGTTTTTTCCTTTTCTGCAATTTTTATTTATCTCAAATTTACATAATGGGTATTAGATACGAAACTTGCTGTTTTGTGCTATAATCAAAATATACGGGGATATAAGAGGGAATGGATAAATTAAACAATTAGGAAAAAAGAAAGGCATGACCAGTTTTATAACTGCAATATCAAATAAAGAGGGGGAAATAGTTAATCCTTTGATAAATGGTCTCCATGAAAGGAATTTATAAATCTTGTCAAGAAAATTCAAGCTCAAGATCAATTACGAAAATTATGGGTTTTATATACCATATAAACTGTGAGCAACAAACATGAATGGGAAAACAGTTACTACTGGCGGTCATATCGTTTGGCCATCAGTTAAAACGTGACGCATTAAGAATTAACAGGATAAAATTAAGTAGGCAGTTTCATTAATCATGTGCAGGAAGTTTAGGAATAAAGTTGAGCATTATCAGTATTGTACAGGCCACTCCTGTCCAGAATCTATCGACCGTCTTTATCGTCGGGTCATCTTACTAATGGACTGACCATCAACTGTCGTATTACAGGTGAGATGGTGATATCTAGTCAGAAATATGATGTACAAGTCGTCACAAAATCATTATTCGAGGTGCGTATGACCGTCATTGTTCGTAATCTACAAAAAGAAGACGCCGGTTCCTATAGATGCATTGCCAAAAATTCACTTGGCGAAGTCGAGAGCAGCATTAGACTTTATGGTAACGTTGTAATAAAATTTTATTTTTTATATTATAATCACAAATCATTAAATATTCATTTAGTTTAATAAATAAACAATATAACAACTATGTTGAACAAATTAGCAGTTTGTCGTGATATTAACTTCTACCGTTTTACTGCTAGTTAAACACTACGAAATGGATCGTAAAAAATATTAAGCCATTTAAGTCCTACGGGATAAAGACCACTATAATAATACAAAATAGTAAATTCTGCAAAAGTTCATAAATATTTTTATATATGCAATATATAGACAATATTATTGAAAATTTTTATTTTATGTAAATGTATCTTATGAGACAATTGAAACTATTTCATTTAATTGATAAACTTATGACCCATATTTTAAATTTTATTAAATTTTCAATTCAATTGTTATTATGTTGTAAATATTCCCTATATTAAATAGTTATTTCATATCTTTATAAAAATAATAGCAAAATCTGTTTAAAGAAAAAGGTAAGCTTGAAATTGCTTAATGTTTATACGATTCAGTAAAAGTTTTATTCAACTAACAGTAAATTTATCCAGTTTTACAACTATTTCTTAAATAAATTGGAAACAATTATTTAACAAAAACAAAACTTCTGAGTCAATTTAACGATATTATTGTGTTGAATATGTTTTCCGAAAAATAATACAAATACAATATGTATGTATATTAAATTCTGTGTTTAGCTTAATGTTGTTCATAAATCATTAAATAAAACAATAAATTTGTGGTGTGTGTACATGCAACATCTAAAAATCGTTTACAGAAATTCCTGGTCCAACAAGACCGTATAGTTTATCGGATGAAGAAGACTATAACGAACAGTTTGGTTCGGCTGAGCGTGAACAAGACGAAGAATTATCAAATAGCGTACTAGAACGTGGCCGTTCACATACAACTATGGGCACACCACTAAGGGGCACATATGCAAGCACGCATGAGAACCATGTGCCAGTAGATAGGACGCCAAATTCATCGTCGTACCATGTAATAGGCCCTACTATTATGTTATTGACGTCGCTTGTGCTTTTGCTCTTTAGTATATGACGACTTGCTGTTCTTGAAGCATTTTTGTAGTGACAATAACATTTCACATCATTAATTGTTTTCTCGTATTATTATCACTATTTTATCATTTCATGAACAGAAAATATATATACATGTGTGGATATTTTTATTGCTATTAATAACAGTCTATAATTTTTAGTACATATATACACCTACATATATATCTCATAATAATGTATGTTCTTACAATAATAATATTTAAATAATAAAATATCATTATCAATTTGAAATAATAATTTATTATAAACATATTTTCTTCTTATTGTAATAGCAAAATAATAATAATAATATTAATAATAATAATAAATTAACAAAAATAGCATTTTAAATCGGATCATCTATTTTTGTTAGAATATATACATGTAGCTTATAAGAAATATATTAAATATATATGTATATTTAAACAGCAGACTTTTAATATTTTATTGTAAAATAATTTATTTCTTTCGTAATGTATGTATATTTATCGAGTAGTGTCCAAAAAATTTAAATTATAACATATATTTAAAATAATGAAAAAGGAAAGATGTCGTTCAAATTAAAATTGTTGATTTCATATTTTATATAGAATTTTATTCTTATAGTCCTTATAGAGAAAATGGGCCCACAGATGAATCAATTTATCAAACAATTTATGTTGATCCAAATATAAAAAGGCAACGAACCGGTAAGTCACATATGTTTAATAATACATAAAATAATAACACAACCTTTTCCTGAGTATAATTCATTCTTTTTTAATTGGTTTTTCTGTGGAATATTAGTAAAATATTTATATTTTAAGCAGTTGAAACTATTCTTATAAAAATTGTACACATATACTTACGTATAAACCATTACTATTTGTTTCTTTATGACTGTCATACGATATTCAACACATTTACATGTTTTCAAATTCCCTTAGAGAGAAACATCTAATAATAGTTTACATCCAAAATAAAGTGAAAAATTGTTTCCCTGTAAAAGCTCTTTTACCATGAAATATTGCAAACCAAACAAAAGTGCTCGTTTTTGTGTCAGAAACTATAATAAAAACGAAAACTGCTACAAATTGTAAATATTTATTTATCACTAATGTGTACTGATATAATACATGATTTTATTAGACATTTATTTGTTAATTGAAATTATTTAATATAGTTTATTGACTTTTGTATTTAATATATACATATTTTATCATAACACATGTAATTGTTAAAAAAATTTTATTATGTTAAATCTAAAAATCCATGGCAATTGTAGATAATTGAAATCCGACTTAAGATTATAATAAAAATTTGGAATAACTAAAAATATATAAGCTTGTTGGAAGCAACAAAAAAAATTGTATAGTTAATGTGTATGGTTTCAATTGAAAAAAGAAATTTGGAAAAGACCATACAGTATGTTGCCTTAATAATGTATGTCAAATAACTTTTAGGTAATAAGAAATTTAGGACGTTATAGATTATATAATAAAAAAAGGAATTATATATTACATATATACATATATACGAAAAAAATAATCAATTGTTTGCTGCATAATGTAATAATAAATTTAAATGTAAAAAGAAAAATATTATAATTATGTGTTTCTGTGGAATTTAAAGCCAAATAAATACAAAATAAGTTCTCGTACATCAGCTGATAAGTAGTTGTAATTTAATGCCAATTTACACGTTTCCACTCCAGTCCAGTCTATCCATCTAGACCCAGACTTACTACAGCTATTTACCCAAATTACAGCTAATTGGGGATAGCATTTATTGCGTAACATCCTATAATTTGTTCAGTTTTAAACTCCCTCGAAAATGATGTTTTTACTCGGATATATACTTTATATTCGAAAAACTTTATAATATATACGACGATCATTATAATGTACAAGTAAAAATTGTTATTAATTATTTGAACATATCTTGCATGCATAAAACTTTTATACAAAATTTAAATATGAATGTTTTATGACTTGGTCAGGTAAGTAAGTATTTAAACATTTATCTGCATAAGAATATTTTGTTATCTAATTTTTAATTTAAAATGTAAATTATCACTTAGTTTTCAACGTGACACAGATTATTATAGAGATGAAACGTATGATGATGTATTAGCCATTTTTAAAATTCATATTACAAAAAGACTTAATTATAAAAAGGAATTGCAACATTCTTTCTTCTTCTTTTTTTTTTGTTAAACATCTACCATTTTTTTATCAGAACTTTTTCCATTTTATTTGAAATAGCAATGAAGCCGTAAAGTAAAACGCGATAAAAACAAGCATATATATTACTTGTAAAACAACCAAGCGCAATAATTTTATCATGTGACGACTGAGATAAGAAAATACAAAGAAAATTTTTTTAAATAATGTATATGGTTGTATTCAAATCAGTAAGTGATCACCATCTAATTCACTATTATATTGAATGTAATAAAAGGATACGGAAACTCTAAAACTGTTTTCATGAGGTTGAAATTTTTTAGTGAAATTTTAATGTCCTTACCCCAGTGTATAACACCTTGCCCAGCATTCATTCCCAAGGGTGTTATAACAACACGTACTATATTTACGGGGACGAAATGTAAAGTCAAATTTTCTATTTTATTACACGCTCAATCAGTCGTCAAAGAAGTCATATTATTCCCACGTAGTTAACGTTTTATTTTCATTTATTTTATTTTTTTTCACAAAAATATCACTTTAATATTGTTTCTAATATCTCTATACAGATTTATAAGAGATGGTTGCTGCAGTTATTTCATGCATAATATTCTCAATACCGTTCTTATAAACTACTTATCAATCTTTAGTTTTAAAATGTTTCATTTATTTTTCATAAACTATTTTCCTTTCAAAAAAATAAGCTCCTTTATATGAAATTAATTAGGCATTGCAATGAAACGTCTATTCAAATCAAATACAATGAAGAAATTGAAATATAGGACGATTACGAATATACTAGAAAGGTTTTTAGTATGTATTTATGTATTTTTAATAAGTATGAAATAATGGCAATTTACTGATTAGAATAAATAATTACTGGTGATGGTTTGTATAGAATTTATATGATTAAGGGAACATTATTAACAGAATTAGGTTTATAATTGTGTATACAGGCTATCATTTATTAGTGAGGCAACTTATTATCGAACACTTTATACTAATATATACAGTGTCCGGCATATACTTACCTCTTGAGCAATAAAATTTAAAAATGATTTTTTTATTTTTGACGGTAGATATTGTCTAATTCGTCAAATTAGTTTAAGACTGATATAATTACTTATTTAACGGTTTACACCTATACCTATAAGTATCCTACTAGATTCTAAGAAATTCTTTAAAAATTGTAAATTTAGCCAGCCTGGTAACTCGTTAACTATACCTATAGGTATCCCATTTTTCACCACATGTAGGTAATTTATATTTTGTATTGATACGTGACATTTACAATCAGATCGGCAAGTATATAGAGAAGGTAGCTATAAGCTATAACCTATATATAATAAACAATTTATTTAAATAAATGTTTTTTTTTTTTCATCATCCATATTAAAAATATTCATCATCAGGTTAAGGTTGTTGCTGTTCTATTCGTAAATCATGTAGTATATTAAAAAAAAATTATGTTATACCAGTAACGATGTGATTGTTTGGATAGGATGTGGCATTAAAATGGGTAGGTGTGTGTGTGTGATGTAAAAAAGTTAGTAAATTGTTGAGAATCTTATATATTTATGGGTTATGTGGTTGGAAATTCAGAAAAATGTCCCGATCCCAGGTGTTATCATATACTGGAGAGTCGCCAGGAGGCAGAGAAACGACGATGGTATGGCCGCAGTCACACATCCTATTCAGCACACATTTCAAAGTAAATGTAGCTGAGAAATTGGTAAAGAACGACCTATCTTTATAGATCACGAAGCTATTGTTCACCGTCTTTGCAGCCAGCAAGGTTTGCCGATTAACGATTAATATATTGAGACACACTGCATTGTCATAGACTTTCTCCATCAATGAATGAATCTCTATTAAATATGGTGAGTTGAAAAGCAAAAGGAATTGTCGGTTTGATATACGCCGCATTATGCACGCCCAAGTCAGCAGCATTTTGGGGTTGTACCCCCTTATTGTCCACCATAGTGATGGCATTTTTACCCTTCATTCCCACCCACACAATGTCACCACTTCAACTATACATATATATACGTACAATTCAACGTTTCTTTAAGGCAATTATAGATTCTTTTCTACCCTAATGTTTATTCAACCAAATAATAAAGAAAAAAATCACCCTCCTTTCAAATGTATCGGTATACTATATATATAGATTTGAAAGAAATTTAAATTCGTCTACATTTTTATAACAGATTGGTTTAATGTTGATTCATGTTATTAAATTATTAAAAATTGTTTTATGACACTATGTGATGATGGTACATTTTGTTTACATTATCGATCTATTTAAAGTAAACTATTTAGGGGATTTATGTTATATGTATAATTTTCGAGATCTCTCTAATACATACAACACGTCAATAATGTTTGTACTCATTTATTACCATTTCAAACGATTAACTAACATTTAATACATACATTAGATCTAATTAATTCTATCTTTGCATTTCATAATATCTGACGTTCAATCAAACTTTTAATATTTCAATTCATCTACGTATATTCTAACTATGTAGCTCTAATTAGTCTAGTCTATTATTAGTAAAAGCCGAATATAATTGTTCTGTCATTGATAAAAAATATATGTACCTATAACAAGTGTACCTATTATTAATAAAAAAATATCTTTTTCTCGAATTTTTCCATTATACACAATAACATGAAAACTGAAATAATTGAAAGCAATATAAACATTATAATTTCAGTATTTTCAGAGAGTTGTCAACGAAATGGATTTAAAATGTATTATCAAATACATATTTATAAAAAACGTAAATGTAATGTAATATTATCTTACATTATTATTTGCTACAAGGGAGCATCAAGAATATGTTTATTTAGGAATATTGATTTCCTACATGCTTTCTTTACTAGTTTTCCTTTGTTTAAACATTATACAACGTAAACATATTTTATAGAAATTTATATGATCCTTATACAAAAGGAAAAATATACGTATATTAACTTTTTTTTATATAAATTTTTAAATTTAAAAAACCGTAAAACTTTCATCAATATGTTTGTATTATTTTTCATGGCATTGTTTTTTAATGGTAGAATAATTTAAGAAAATATTAATAATAAAGTCTGCTAAACCCAAAATAAGTTATTTATTATGTTTTTATAGTCTAAGTAAAAACAGAAAACTTCATTAGTGTTCATTTGTTTTTGTCCTTTATATTGAAAAAATGTATAATCATATGACAAAGACCATTAGTAAAGTGAAGGGGATGTTTTTTATATCGTTAACTTAAAGGATATCATTAAGAAAATGTCCAATTTACAAAGTAACATATAATACACTAAGATAAATTAAGTATACATATATTTTATTAAAATCATATAAATTTGATATAAATACAAAGTATATTATTATTCTAAACTTGAATACCTACTTTTTATCCATAGTAAATTCATTATGTTAAAGTGCACATTTTCTGGATTATTAAACAACCACTTCACATTTTCTGTCAATTCTTTAAATTGAAAATATTCCAACGGTAGAAAAGAAAAGTAATGAAAAAAATTTACCAAACACAATGTCATCAATTTCTAAAAAACATTGAAAAATGCATCAATTAAAAATAATAGCTTCCTAATTTTATTATATTTTATATTTTTGAATTTATAATACATTTATACATCGATTTTAGTTATAATGAAATAGCCTAAAGGTGATTAGTTACTATAAAGTTTCTTTGAAAATTATAAAAGATTTCATTTAAAAATGAACTTTATAAAATACAGTACGTTGCATTTCCATGTTACAAAGCTTTATATTTTATAACTTTTTTAAATTGAAATTATTTTAAATTACTGAAACAAATAAAAATATATGTATATAATATTCGAGTGAAATTATAAATGAAAATTATGTATTCTGGGCTAGCCTGGTCCATTGTTAGACAATTTCAAGTTGTGTGAAGAATTAAAATAATATAAAAGCTTCCGACCACAATATTGTTTATGAATAATCTACAAATAGAATAAAAACAAATTACGTAATAAGGAAAATAATAATAATAAAAGCTGATGTTAATTGCATATGTGTTATGAAAACACGTACAGAGTGTTTTAAACTACAATAACATGTGAAAAAACAAAAAGCCACTTTTAGGCAATAAATATATAGGTACATATGTAAAAAATACGATATTATTACAACGTAATAGTGGCTTTGGGGCTTCCATTAAATTGTAAAAGGATATTATTAGTTTTTGGCCAAGTGACCCTTTGATATATTAGAAAACTCCCTGTATATGATAAGGTTTTAATGTTTTAGTGCATATACCAGTTAAAATTATTGTTATAAATAATAAGATGGAATTGATTTTTTGGTTAAAGGTGTAGGTTTATTACAGCTAGAAGGGATATTTAATTAACTTGAAAGTAAAACGATAAATTATGAACAAGGAGCCGTTAGCAATGCAATTATTATGAGGAGTAAAGTTCAACTTGGTATTGTTTGAACGAAATAACAGAGGTGTACAAATAACTTGCACATATGCAGGTGGTAGTAGTGGTAATGGTGGCTACCTATTTGCCTAAATATAATATACTCATACACACTATTACATACAGTATGTAACATACATACTCTATTGAAAAAGTAATGTATCGTAGTATAAGTAAAGAAATTTTGTATCTACAATACATACGCTTTGTATGTATTTAGTTTATTATACAATTGTTTGAAAGACGCCAGTATGTCCACACATTATAGTACTAGCCTAATCTCACTTGAGTAGCGAGTTGTTTGAGAATACAAACTCTGGAATTAGTAAAAGAAAAATTGCTACTCGTATTGTAAATGAACAGGAACAGCCCAGTTTTCTGTTTAGAGATGCATCTCGCGTCCCAGAACTCTCCTCCAATCTCTAGAATATATACATACAAGGCTTGAGCAGTAAACACAATTAGCTTGTTTTCAACATTCTAATAAATCGGATTTGCACTTCTATTTTGCAGATAAATAACATAACCCTCATACCACTTTACCGAAAACCTTATATTCTTTTCTCCTGCGTCTTTTTTTATATCCAATATCCTTTCTTTTATCTTTTTGTTCCAATTGTGATATTAGTTAAAATTCTTTAGCTATACGAATTGAAGCACACAGTGTCAATTTCTTAAATATGTATACGAATATTAGTGAAGCCGATTTAGTAATTTACAACTTGAATGAATAATGACCCAAACAAAGTCTTTAGTTTGTTAACATTATGTATATATAGAAGTGTTACAAAGCTTCTATAATGTTGTATGCTTGTTTTGTTTAACTGTTTCTGTGTTAACAAGATGAGATACAACTGTACTGTACAGATTACTTCAACAAGTTTTTTTTTAGAAAACAATTTGAAATTTGTTGTTAGTCTTTTTTTATATAATCAGTTTCCCATTAGAGTTTGAAAATGATTTTCTTATAAAATTCTTTTCTTTATTTAATTTTCTTTTGGTTTTATGAATAACTACATGCCCAATATTATTAATTAAAATATAATAAATAATGTATTGCATTCGAAATATTGAAAACTGAAACTTTTTAAATGTTTTATTCATCATACATTTCACAAAGGCTGGACAGATTAACAGATTTATTGATATTGTGATAATTAATGCACTTTTATTTAATCTTTTGTCCATAATTTGGTAGTATAGATTTTATGTAATATTTTCCCATCACGGATTTAAGTTACCAAATTACCAGGAATATAATAAACAATTGATAGCATTCATTTTGCTAGTTATAATAAAACTAAATAATAGTTATTTACAATAGAGTTTGGGAAAGTGTAGGTATTTTGCGAGATGACAGACATACATACATATATGGCAAACGAGCGATAGCGAGAGATTGCGATATGCTTATTTGCAACATCACGTCTTGTTATAAAAATGAAATAAAAAAATATATTATAATAGTAGTTCATATAAAAACAGGATAGACGCTACTAATTTCGCTATACAATTTTAATTTTTAATAAATTAAATTTTTTATTTCACCTCAATAAAATTAAAACAAAAAGTATGACTAACTGATATGCATATGTAGATATATTTTGTTTGAAAAGGTCAAATGTAATTAAACCATCAATTGGAATATTAAAACGTGCGGACAACAAATTTTGGATTATAGAACTATTTATTGATCAGTAGTTTTTAAGGAAATTTTGAAGCATAAATACGTACAAGTTTCAAAAAAAAGTTCGTAGTAAATTCTGAAAACGAATTTGGATTAAGTGTTCCATTTTCTACTTTTCTTAATAAAAAATTATAAATTATATTCGAAAAAATGCCAATTAAAATTGAAACTCACAACCAATCATATTAAAAGCTACGCATTTATTTCTATTTTATTAGGGCATCATAGATAGAAATTAGGAATCATATCATTTAACTTAATAAACAAAAAAATTTTAGTACATTTTCAATGGTAATACATAAATAATTTTTTGATAAATAATTGAAGTTGTTTCCATGATATTGAATGTATGCTTATGAAAATTTAAATCAATTAATTTAGCGTGGTTTACATATTCAAAATTTCAAACATATACATATAAACATATTAAAGTTTCAAAAATGATTTAATATGCTGGAGGATTTATAAAGCCTTTAAACTTTTTAGTTAATTTGTTGCAATTTATTATAACATATATGTAATATGTATGTATATAATAAGTTGAAATTGTACTTTGATTTAAACTACAAAAATAAATACAACACATTCTATCCTTAATAACTCTGGCGTAAAAAAATTACATTAACAAATGGTCAGTAGAAACAATGCTCAAAATTTATAATTTTTGTTTAAAAACAATTTACTGAACCATACAATTTTCATAAAATTAATATTGAAGTAGTTGAAGTTAATTTGTCAGGAGTTTGAATTTATAACGCGTTTGAGTGTGCATGATGGTACGAAGTTTGATACATTGATATTTACCTGACTAACTATTTAAACTGGACCCCTATATTCTAAAACAGGTTGAGTTGTCGTTTATATAAAGTTTATAACTTCTCTATTCATCCTAAACATAACCGAAAACTTAGTCGTTTCCCCGTGAAATATTCAGGTTATGTAAAACCGCAGTAATATTGCTGCAACTCCCAGTAATTTAATAGTCTTAATATTAGTTACGCGCCACCACATTGGTGTCACTTGCGTTTCTAAACTACACCAATTTCTCCCAACGCGAATTTGTCATAATATATTTTCATCAATTAGCTATTAAAACTTTCCTTATAACTTTCTTGTGCTATTATTTAATATAATCAAACATATTTTAATAATATATACAACATGAATAAGAATTATATAAAAAACGGTTGTTCTTCCAGATTTTAGAATATACCTAAATCAAATTTTGTGAGAACTTTTGGTACCCTAATATATAGATTATCACTTTATAAACACCATTTTCCAATTAATTATTAAATACATTTATTTTAAATGAATTTTATGAATAATTTAAATCGCACAGGTGACTCGTAGACCTGTCCAAATATTAAATTTATAAATAATTCTGACATTTCATTTTCTGCATTTATTACAACACTGAAACATAGAGTACGATAAGTAAATTATTAATTTTATTAAATACACTTTTCACGGTTTTAATTTATATATGTAGATATTGCAAAATATAAAACATTATTATATTAGGTATGTCCAATTACGAAAATAAAGAAAAAAACAAAAACAGTTATTTTATAAAAAATATTTATTAAAAATTTCTTACAAATATTTATTTAAGTGTAAAATTTGATATTAAAATAATACTTTATTACAAAATTCAAATTTAGATATCACCTTCAAAATAAGTAAATATCCAAAATAAATTTGGACGGAATATTTTATTTCATAAAATAATGAATGTGATAGCAACATTTTCACAGTATTATTTTACAAAATTATTATAAAAATATATTCTCTATTATTGAAGCGTAATATTATAGTAGGTAATCTAAAGCTGTTATTACAAGATCACATGAAAGCTCATTCAAAATTTTCTACCCGTTTACCAGTATTGAACTAACAAACAGTTCAAAAACGTTAATTGGTTTTTTAAGTACATGATTCTAATTACGAGTATCAATCGTCTACAAGTGCTTTAAATAAACAAAAAGTGGTGCAAATATTCTTGAAAATAAATATTGCAATAAACCTATAACCGAAATACAATTACATGGAAGACATTAACTTGACTCTTTTATAATATTTACATAGTTTTTGGATTGTCCAAAAAACTACAACAGTGAACAGAATCCCATCCAGAACATGAACAACAACGAAATAATTATACTGGTCTTTAAGTTTTGCTGTAAAACGAAAAAATCATATAATTCTGTAATATAATAAACAGTTAACGTTTTCATACCGAGAAACTGTCCACACATCATGACTGTGAAACCCTTCATCACCATATTTAACCCAACAGCTGAAGCCAACCTCTCATCTCTAATATAATCAGAAATTACGAGATTTTGAAATATTACTGTAGGAGCCCTAAAATAGCCGGCAACGAATGATCCCACTAATAAATAATTAAATTCTGTCAGTTCTACTAAACCTAAAATAAAAAAATAAAATAAAACATCAACAAAAAATGATTAATCACAATTATGATGCGTACAAGAACGACTGATGCCCAACATAAGAGATCCGAACATAAATGCCCCTTTAGGACCCAATCCAAGGCTTTTGGCCACTACTGAAACAGTTATACGGCCCAAAATGTCGGCAGAAGATAACAATGTCATGCAGTAAGTTGTCTTTTTCACGGACATATTCAACTCCTCCCGCAGGAACATCGGGTAGAATGATGTGAAGGAAACTGAACTCGTATAAGCCAACGAAAGTCCAACTAAATAATTCACAAACGTGAAATCTTTCAATAAAGAAAAATTTAATAATTTTATTATTTTTGTCAACACATTCATTGTTGTTTGTATTTTTGTTTTTTGCATATTTCTTGATATATGGATTGTGGAGCCTATAAACAAAAAGAAAAACAAATTAATCAATTAAACATAATTACATCAAATGTGTAACAGAACTAAGAATCAGTAAAGGTGTAAATTAAAAAAAAAAGGAAAAACGAGAGTTTATTATGAAAATAAAATTATGTTAACGCTAAATAATGTTAAAACATGAAGGCGGGCAGTTATTTATGCGCCAAGTTTTTTTTGTAGGTGATAAAGCTGGGCCTATTACTTTGAAGTTGAAGTCATGCATTTCATTATATTTAAATAAGCTGCAGAGGCATAAAACTTTCCTGGTGGAATTACATGTCGATCTATTCAGATAACAGATTTAACCACAAAACACAATAAAATATACGTATAAGCTAGAAAGAAAAAGCATTTATACAACAAAAACGACATTATGTTTCCTAAGAATTAGACAAATTTTAATCGGATGTAATTATTAAAAATTAAGTAGCAACCTGTTTTTTTAATTTTCAAACAATCTGTTTTAATTTTGTGGCTTAGATATGAAAGGAGGATTTAAAAAATTTATTAGTTAAAAGTACACAAAAGTTTCACCAACTTAATTCCGTATTAATCTGACAGCCAACAAGACGAAAAAAAATACTACGTTTCTTAGATTTACTTAGTTAAATATATATTAGATTTTTGATTGCTATAAATAAATTGACAGTTTTCATTAATTTAATTTAAAATGGACGCAAAAGAATTTTTTATATAATTTTTACACTTCGATTAATCAAAATACATATTAATAATAATAATTATATAATGGTTGATAATAATCTAATTGTTTCAATTTTAATTAACATTTTTTTGTATTTTAAACAAAAATTCTATTTCCTTTTTAAAAGGGGTTGTAAACTGTTAAAATAAATTTTGTTTTTAAAGAAACATATATTTTCTTACAGCTTTATGAAATATAATGTAAAGTAACTAGAATTCATATAAATCCTCATATATTCACATACAAAAATAAATTTTTACTTACTCTGATATACAGCCAATCTGGTTTCATTTAGTGGTTTTTCTTCATTTTCACTATATAGGGGTACATTATTGTCCACTTGTTCATTAGCATTATTATTAAGTAATACTTTATTATTGGCTTCTATATTACTTAAATTTTGAATTTGACTAGACGTTCGAGTACATTTCAAAGGCTGAAAATACACAATATGAAAATTAATTTTGCCACATATTTATAAAATATTTGTATATAATCAATACTTTAAATAGGATTGCGCCAATTAAGCCGGAAAAACTGAGACAACCAACAGCAATGCAAGTTCCCCGGAATTTATAAAGTTCTAATAAATAACCAACTAAAAGAGGCAATAGCATTTGTCCTATACTTGTACCAGCCATTGCAAGACCGACTGCTGAGCTCTTTCGTGTTGTAAAATAAGAATTTATTGCCAAAAATGTTGCCGATTGTAATAGGCCTAGACCAGTACCTAAAAAATTTACAATATACATTTTTTTTCATCAATTTTCATTTGTTACGTTGTTGTACAATTTTATACATGGTGGATAGACGTAATGGAACCAGTCCTAACTTTTTTTCAAATACAGAATTATTTCAAGTGATACCTCATTTAAAAACTCATCTCAAGCGGATTACAAATATGATTTTTGTTTTCAAAAATTTTGAGTTGGATAGTGAAAAATTAAAACAAAGAATTTCGCATCAGGCGAATAATAATGAATATTTATTAAATAAAATCTTTTTAATGTACGCCGCAAAATAATCTGTTTCAACTAAAAAAAAATCATTTTTAAAAACTACATTTGAGATAAACTTTTCAATCAGGTATCGATTGATATAAGTACTTTTAATTTAGAAAAATGGACCAAACTCAAAATATAGCAAAGTAAAATAAGAAAATTTTATAAAAATGTATCATATCTAAGAAACCAAAATTATTACAGTTAAAGTATCCACTCTGTATAAATGCGAATTAAAATATAATATAACTATTTATGTATTTTTATTGTAATAAGTTTATTAATGTTTGATTGTAGTTAAAAGATACAAGATGGCAAAGGCTACTTATAAACATTTCAGTTTATTAGAACTACCCTATTGTTGTAAGAGATTAGTTAGTCTTTGTAACAAACTTATAATTTCACTTATAATATATTTCACTAGAGTCACTAGACATTAAGTATTTTGTAAACGTAAAAGCTATTTCCAGGGTTACTGAATTTAATATTATAAGGTTATTCAATTTAAATATAAACAATAAATACATTCTAAAACAGCATTATTAGAAAATATAAAATTTTAATCGATTTTAAACAAATCATTTAAAATTTGTGAAATTAATTTTCACGTACTGTGATAAAAACAATAAAATAAATATAATTATTTATTAGTGAATACCTCAAAGATTCTCAGTAAAGATTTATTTATATAGACGATTTTATAAAAAAATTCATCATAACTGATGATAGTTGTGTTCATAATATCGTTCTGTAAAATTTGAGAAACAAATTTTCACAAAAACCAAAAACTAGACTCTAAACTTCTGGTTTATTATAGGTACATTAGAAATAAACCACGCCAAATGTATAATGATATAAAATGAACACAAATTATTTTCCAAACTAAACTGAATTTTAGAGTGTGTTATTGTACCAATTTATGAGATATTTGTTATATTTTACATACCTGTTACAATACCATAACCAACTGATATATGCCACGTAGCATTTGCAAATGAACAACAAATAACACCGGTTCCGGTAAGTAATACCCCGACAATAGTAATTGTCCTTAAATGAACTACTTTCATTAAAGGTCCCACAATAAGTCCGGCAACATTTGTAACCATTATATTTATAGACATAACAAATGCAAAGCCTACAGTGGTCCCACCTGACAATGCCTTTAATTTTTCACCATATATCAGACCGAATACGGAAAACATCGACTGGTTCACCATCTAAAATGGAACATTTTTGACTTTTATTAACAGTGTGGCGATCCAAGAAAATAAAAAATATTTTTCTGTTTTCCCCCAAATGAGGTAAATAAATGTTGAGGTTTGTTATACATTTCAAACCGTTTAGAGAAAATAAAATCAAAAAAGATTAAAAAAAACTTTTAATTTTTTTATAAAATTACAATATCTATTTATTAGTTGCAGAAATAAATTAGTTATATGTAATATTGTGAACATTAAAATAAAACAATTAAATTGAAAATTAAATAAGCACCGACTAATTTGGTTTTATTAACTTTTATGTATAATAACTACCTACATGTACAATAATATATTACACTTATTTGAAATTTACAATTCAACAAAGTTTTATTATTCATTATTTTATTTCAAATTCATATTTATATACGAACAGTTAAGAAAATAATTATAATTTAAAATTGTTGAGCATATTATGATAATTTATAAAACAGAACGAATTTTGTGCTTGCAGAATGCAATACATACCTTGAAAAGTGCAGTGTGAAGGAAAATCGTTTATTTTAGAACAAAGTTATATATCACTTTGTTTTATTTACTCCATAATCTTAACTGTTTTTTAGAAAGATTAACACAACAGTCTTTATTAAGAAAATGTAAATTGTATGTTATTAATTTCGTTGTATAACAAATTAAAAACCATATTGTTTTCATTTATTAGAAATATATGAACAGTAACAAAGGAAAAGGAGGATAATGGGTGCAAAATGTTTAGTTCCAAATATAAAACAAAAGCATTTTAGAATATTTTCCGTTAACTTTTTATACAATTTTTATTATTATTATCATTATTGTGTATTTTCATTTTTGTTGTCCAAAATATTTAATATATTTCAACAAAATAAGCTTTTTGCATTAATATTTAAATGAAAACTAATATATACTTTCAATGATTTTTTAATAATTTATTGTAAGAATATTATTATATTTAACAAGGTAGGTTATCGATATACATATTTCTATAGATAGAATTATCTGAAATAATGAAAAAAACATATAAATGTACTTACATTAACAAGCGCTGCTCCAAGTACGACCATCCATCCCCATCCCCCATTAGGTGGTACAGTGTCCGTATCCATGACAGCCAATTGTTTTTTAGACATGTAAGTAAAAAATATGGCAACGATAAACCGATGTAATGTGTGCGACAATTGAACAATAACTAAACGATTTACAATATACAATTATTAATTTTATAAAAATTTTATCACATCATTAAAAGCAAATCACAATACACTTGATTCGTCACATCTTATCGTACAAACAATTTATTGTTAAAATAAAAACTAATAAATAATAACAATATTACAATTGCATTAGTCTAAATAATGCAAATTTGTGTATACATATTATCTAATATAACATTCCTGTTGTGGATTATCTATTTCATGCCTACTAACCTATATATGCATTTATAAATATTGTACTACCTATATAAAAATATTTAAATATTGTTTTTGTGACATATAGAATAGAAGGAATTTTTTCTCGTTTTTTGATGACACTGAGAATCATCACATTTAAATAATTTGTCTATCATTAATAAAAAAATTATGATAAGAAACCTATTTAAATTAAATATTTCTGATGGCATTCAGTATCGATACCATGAAGTCATTTTTAATTTTTTATAGCCATGCACTTGCATACGGTGCATTTGATAAAAGAATGTTGGGTGATAGAATGCAATTTGATACCACGTGACAAGTTTCTAGAGACTCTATTTGCGGTAGAGAGGAAATTTTACAGGAAGGGGTAATTCTTCCCCCTTTCCGCACCTACACACTCTCTTTGGATAAACTGTACTTATATTTTTCTTACATTGATTTTATATGCCATTTCTCGTTAAAAACAAATGTGCGGCCCACACAAGAAAAAAATATACAATAAAACAGGGAACAATAATAAACATTTTACAGTTTATTCTATAAATGTAATTAAATTGCAAAATGTAAATTTGATCCATTGTCAATCTTTCATGACTTTCCATAATCACAATAATAATTATTAAAGATATTATAACATATATATGGCCCTAAATAATAAATAATATTTCTTCATTTTTTATCATACAAAGTTTGGTTTAATGAAAAAAAATCACCCTTATGTTTTTCATGTAATTTTACACTAAACTAAAAGAGTAGGTAAGTATATAGGAACACTTTTATTTATACAGGCAGAGTCTGGTGAAATTTAACATTATGGGCAGGTATATAAGAAAATGCCATAAAAAGGAGGATCAATTAATTAAATATTTATTAAATATATTACAGACTATTTTTCTTTCATAATAAATAATTATAAATGACACCCATATATTTATAGAAAATAATTATTAAAATTAAAGGTTTTTATTTAGCGTTCTTTATGCAAGTTAATTTTTTGTGGCCCTTTTAAAATGATTAAGTACAGTCTTTATTATTTGTGATTACAATGTAATTAACTTTAAAATTCTCCATTACACACTATAAGTGAAATTATATAAGAGCAACTAGAACACTAAGTTGATTTATTACTTTATACAATTTAGATTATTGATCATCATACATTTAAAATATTAAATACTTTACAATTTTATTGTTTAATTTTATAATCATAGAGAAAAACTTCTAATACATTGCAAAGTTGCACACTTGTCACAAGTGTTTATTTAAACTTGTATGTAATTTAATAAACCTTGTACTACATCTTTTTTCTAAAACTAAACTATTTCTCATATGAGTTATCATTTTTCTCTATATATCATTTGTAGTCAAATCTGACATAATTTCGTCAAATCCATTTATTATTAGGTAGAAATAAAAGTCAATAAACAATTATACTACCCTAAGTAAATGATATAGTGAAAAAAGCCTTAATTGCATATCAGCAAAACATAATCCTAAATCAATTTTAATAAAAAGATTTAATTCAAAGATTTTCTATGTTCACGCAATAGCATTAGTGTTATTAATGATCTGTCAATTGGTACATTGTTTCTGCATTATTTCCTTACTATATAGCTTCAGACATAATGATTTATAATTTGACTTTGTATTATGACAAAAATTAATAGACAGTTCAAAACTACTTCAATGTTTAATTTTCCTTTTTTACAACCGAAAAAAGTTACACGAAAAACTTTTTACATTTTAAATGCATTAAATTTAATATAAATATAAAATAATTATGACATCCACTTTTTGTTTTTAAAAACAAAAACTTTAATACGGAAAATACTATCAAAACAATACCAGAGACTTTATTTGGCCGTAAGCTGAACTACAGTTGAAATCAATTTTTCCAGATTTTCCAGTTACAGATTTCTGTCACTTATCCAAACAGGAATCTTATGCACAAATTTTCATTTGTAAATGATAATGTGTAATTTACTTTAATCTCATTTAATGCGATAAGCCAGATTTAATAATTATTGTAGTGTTTATTTTTTAAGCATGCTCGAAATTATACCTATAAAAGCAAAAATTTTATTTTTGTATCACTAGGTATCTATGTGACATAGTGAACAGCATCTTAATAGTCCAATGACGTATTTATTATGCGATATGTGGATAATACATTTGAATGGAAATTTTTATCATGCTTTTATCGGATTTATACTTATTGTGTTTTTAAAAGGGTGCGTGAAATTAATTAAAACAGAACACATGTTCTCAGAAATTACAAGATAAAACAATTAGATTATTTATTAAACAATATTAATTTATAGTTTATTCTATATTATTAATCACATTAATATTTTTATAATATAGACGGCGTGATAGACACGAGTATTTTCGATAGTCTTGTAAATAAAAATTTAATTGTAAAATAATATTGTTTTCTTATTACAATTATTTGCACTTTTTTCAACTACTTACGTTATAAATCAATTTATCACAATACTATTAAGGAACTTAAGTATATTTACTTGTTTAGATATATATTTAATCAAATAAACAATTATATGAGAAACGAATAATTTTAATTAATCAAATCAAAATATCTGTAAAAATATCCCTGATTGAGTTTTTAACGATTATAACGAGACGTAACTAGAATTTTTGTCACAAAATGTAACAGTTTTTGATCACTCTTAAATCATTTGTCTTTTTTTTTTTGAAGAAAATAACAAAAGTTTTATAGGGAACATTACAACGTACTCTACAAGGAATAAAGTTAATAAAGGTAACTTGCTTGCTATAAAAATCATCATAGTTGAAATGATTATAATATCAAATTTATTTTCTTAATTTATATCAAAGACTTAGTCGAGTCGTTTGTCAGTTGCCGTGTAAAGGGCGGCCTTAAGTCGGTTGCAGATAAGTCCATCTCTCAAGTGAATAGTTTTGACCTGTACAAAGTGATCGATCAGTTGATTAACCAAATTGGCTACAGTTTGAAATGCGTCGACCATCGTCAATTCCATCGAGGTCTAAAACGTTAAATAGCCTGCCATGTTACAATAATGGATCTAAATCATTTTCGAAATGAATAATCAATAAAATGCAGATGTTTTAGTTTTCATTATGTGAGAGTTGTGAGACTTATATTGCCGATAGAAAATTTTAATTAAATCAAAACTTAACTCTGTTTTATGTAAATTTGTATACTTTGCAAGTTTTCCAAAAACGATGACAGAGACTTAATTTGAGCATCAACTGAACTAAACAATAAATATTGATTTTCCTGCCTTTGTTTTGTAGTTTTCTAGTAAAACTTTAGTCTTAATTAGAGAAAACTTTGGGAAATTCTTTCAATTTTATAGTAATTACTAAAATTTGATGATAATAAACTGCTAAAATAGATAAATTAAAATGTTACTTTAAAAGTTATTATCTTATTTAATTTAATTTTCATTGCATCCAATGTATTTTCTTTTACATTCACCTATATTTATCTATTAAAAAACAATTGTAAGTATAAAAAATTATAATGCACTGAAAGATGAAACTTGTCGTATTTAGTCTAGAGCGGATTCTCAAAAAAAAATGTCGAAAATAAATTTAAACAAAAATTATAATGTACTTTTTTAATTGAACATTAGGATTGAAAGTCCAATATAAATTTATCAAAAGCATAATATTCTAATTGGATTATTTCTCTCAAAGTTGCAAACTACTTACTGCACACCAGTTAATGCTTTAGTAGAAATTTAGATTAAACATCATTAAACTGTTGTAAACTGTTTGGGTCTCATTAAACAAACAATATGTCTACTGTCAGTTCAATTAGTAAATCATTACTTTAAATGTCCAAATTATTCTTAATATTTTACTTCTGAATTTATATTATGTATAAGTAAAACGCCCGTTTGAAATTAATGTATAATAGAAAGTAATTATAATGTTCGTATTTTTTTAATGACTGAACACTTCTAATTAATTAAAACTCAAATAAGAAAGTAATAGGATTTTTGAAAACAAAAACAGACTAATGAAACCGCATGTAATAATATTTATTTGTTTGATTACACAACAATGAACAATATTTTACAAATTTTTTTATGACGATTAATACAATTAATTTATATTGATGTGTAATCACATTTGAATTTTGTACACATACATGCACTTACATAAGTTATATTTATTTTACATAAAATATTATTTACAATTACAGGAGGAAAATGTATTATCAACTCTTAAATTCTATAAAGATTTTCCTGAATGAAATTAATTTGAAATATTATCGTATTCGAATTATATCGATTTATATTTTTTTTTTTTTTTTTTGTTATTGTCTTCGATATAATTCGAATAGTATTTTCTTGTACATTTCAAATTACTTCAAACTGTACCATTTTCCTACATATGTGTTTCATTATAGACTGTAAAAGTTTTTTTATTTCAATAAAATTTTCACCCTAACAACATTGAAATTCAAATAAATAAAATTTAAATTTTAAATAATTAAGTTTTATGGAAAGACTTGGGATATAAAAGATATTTCATTGGATATGTCTGATTACACACCATAATACGGAGATATACGTATAACAAAAATACAGTTAAAAATTACTTTTAAGCATAATGCAGATAAGAGATAATTATAACATTATGTGATATTGTTTGTTTAGGTATTATGTATTGTTATTTTAAAAGCTGAACAAAAATATATTCTAAAGAATTAAGCAACAGACGGGGCTCGAGTCTACAGCTTAATCCTTTTAAAACCATTTAGTCGTCTGTAAAAATAATCAGGTACAAATTCATGAAAATTAAACTGTCACTTCTTCAGTGAAACGACTCTTATCATCTAAATTAATAACAATAGCATGTGTTCGGGCATGCCCGGATTTTAAATATCTACTATTACGATCAGAAGATGAGGGACTATCTTTCTTTTCGTCTTGGGTTTTAAGTTCGATATTGGATGACGAGTCGGTTGCAGATTGTAAAACTGTTGCTGACGCATTTTCTTCAATTTTTTCTTTACATGAAGACATAATATCACTATTTGCCTCAGGCTGCGAAGCGAATGAGACACTTTGCCGTTTGATTTTAATCGGCGACTCATCTTCTGAATTGATGTCGTTGCTTGTTTTCTCTTGTAAAACACTAAGAGTATTGTTATGTTTTACTGAACGAGATGCCGTACTCTCTTGTTGTATTGTACTATCGTGACTTCTAGCTGCATCCTGCATTGCAATTATTTTTGATGCTAAATGTCGATTGCCCATTCGCATATTTTTCTCTTTTAATATTTCTAATTGTGTAGAAAGACGTTGAAATTCTTCTAATACATCTTGTTCAGTATACTTGGAATATTCTAAACCACCTATTGATGAATTGGTGCTCGTATATTGAGAATTGCCTGAACGTGCTTTGCCAAGAAATTTCGATGTTGGAGTTTTTGACATCATACCAGAACTGTCCTCGCTTTGATCATGATTTTTAAATACCATAAAAGCCTATACACACAATAATATACATAAAATTGGTGCTTGTACGAAAATAATTAGTTTGATTAATTTGTGTATGCCTTGTTTTTTATGTGATTGTTTGCAATAGTGTGATAAAAAAACAATTTTTCATACACACCATTTCTATACGATACCATTAAATTAATCAATGAACAATGATAATGACAAAACCAATAAATTTTATTGTATTGTACAGCGTTTGGGGTTCTGTTATAAATTTAATGATGATGTACCCATTTTGTGAATGGCTTACTCATCGAAAAAAAAAATATTATCAAAACGTATATTTACAAATTTAATGAATATTTTTACCAATTAAATGCAATAATCGCCAATTAATAACGTCTTTTGTTCCGATTGTTGAATCAACCAAAAAATGTGGTTTAACAAATGAAAATACATCAATAAATATGTTTGGTGTGTTTGATCCGAAATTTTAAAAATAAATAAATACATATACACAAACATGTATATCTGGGTGTGTATTGTTTAACAATATTGTCTTTTCTTTTAAGCCAATATTTTTAGAGAAAATTGATTAATATGAAATTCGTTCATGTTTATGTTGTTTATGATCAAATTTTGAATATTTCCATGTTTAAAGTAACATCACAACGAATTCAATGTTGTGAAATATATATGTATACGAGTATACAAGCCGGTCTGATAAACATCTTCCGGGAGATGTTTTGTATCTTCTCCAAAAATCAAGTAACGCATAAGCTACATTCGCTAGACTAGAGGGTTTATTATCGTAACTTAACAAAGTTTATACGACACGTGGATGAATGAGCTAAATTATTTTGTGTGAAAAGGAATTGTACCATACTAAACAAAATTGACGACAGCCTAGGTTTTATAGTGTTCTCGATAATAGTTGAAACTGCAGGAACTGCTTTCCCTAAGGGGTCGTTTTTATTTAATAGTGATAAACAATGTTTTACTTAACCATTTTCTCAATAAAATCGCATTCAAACTTCGAACAATATATGCTTCTTTAAAAAAATCTGTAATTTAGATAAATGCAACTTTCACTTGGTGACTTTTTGCGATATACAGTTTGCATGATAAAAAAAAATTTACGAGTTCATATACATATGTATATCGACAAACATTTTTAAAGTTTGTAAAAGGTTTTAAAAAACCTATGATGTGGGAGAAACACAATTTTTTTCCTTGGTTGAAAGTCGACAATAATTTGTGAAATTTGCTATATGAATGAGTTTTTTTTTTGTAATAGGTAATAGTAATTTATCAAAGGGTATGTGTATTTAACAAACTTGCTTCAGGGCGTCAGTAAAAAATTCAAAGGACTCGTGGAATTTATTACAGGCAGTGGTCCTTTACACCTCATAAATATTTTGATATTTGTAAAAGAACGTACAATTTCAATTATTTGACTGGTAGAAGGATCTGGGTCTAAATAATAGTGTCTGATTTTATAAAATATTTAAGATACTGATGAATTATTTCTAAATACAACGTGAATCCTAAAAAAATACTTTCGTTAAGTGTATACATAAAGTCTCTTTACAAATTCAGAAACAATACAATATTTGGTGAATAACAAAAATAAATTAAAATAAAAAATGAAAACAACTGTCGATTTCATTTATTAGGACGTTTCTCACATTTAAAATGAAAATTCGTGATTGATGAAATTTATAATATGACCTAACAATGATGTATGTAAAACTTCATTGTAAAGTCTAAAGTGTAAAGTTTTAATATTGATTACATACCTTACTCCCAAATATAAGACACAACAGCAGGGTAACAGTAAGCTGAGTATGACAGAAGAAAATGATGTAAAGCAGATCTGGATTGGCAGGTTTTTGCAAGAACAGCCTTGTAAAACCGCAAAATTACAGAAAAAAAAAACCGTAAGTAAATATATGTACATATAAATTGAAAATTGTAAATAGATATTGTGGAATTTGTAACTTACATAGAAATGTTTAAAAAAACTGATAGTAAAAATTCATTATAAATTGCCATGGAGATAAAACGGCTCTCATTGAATTCCGATGGTGCCTTACGGACTACAATGCACAGACGTATACCCCAAACTAAAAACACGACTTCCACTAAAACAAATAAAATAAAACAATATAAAAATTGAAAATGGAATATTAAAACAGTAAAATTACATTTGAATAAATTTGATTTATATTCAATTTAATTTTTTATTTAAGTTAAGTAGAAATTACTATATTATAATGATAAAGACTTGTGCTTTAGATTCTATCTAAAATGTTCACAGAAAATAGCACGTAATGTGACAATTTGTCTAAAAACTACATAAAATAGGTATTCGATTTTCTGAATATGCTTGAAAATTAAATTAGTTGATAGGATAAGTTTTCTTATTACTTACGTGTGCTAAACGAATGATCCCACCAATCAGTACGACATAAGTACGCTTTCAAATCATCTGCTGTTCGTCCAACAATTACAACTGGTGGAGCGACAAGTGTACGTATTACTAAAAGTACGGTAAAAATCGCAACGATTATTCCTAAACGTTTCAACAAATTCATATCTGTGATTTTTACAGCTTTAGCTGAACGTACACGAAATATTACAGATATTCTGTAACAAAGGAAATTAATTTGCCATTTTTTTTCTTTTAATTAAAATGTGAAAAACTTGAAAAACATCATTATTCATATTCAAATTAACAAAATTAAAATGTATTTAAAAGTTATCTTACAAACATAAATATGTCTAGTGAAATAATTAATATTGAAAAGTTCAAACTTACCTCCACGTTTTCAGCATTAATGCACCATACGTTAGTGAAAAGCCAATTTCCCTTAACCATACTCTTACTGTACATGTATATACACTTGGTCTTGGATACATTACTATCATCTGAAATGACATTTTAAACAAATAATGTTTTTCATTAAAATTTCCTTAATAGCCACAATAAAATATGAGGCGCCGTTTAGGACTTTATTAAACATTTTAAAAATATATAGATTGGAAAATATATATAGAAAATAATTCAGTATATATTGATGTTAAAAAAATTATTTTACATTCTTATAAAATATATATATTTTTGTGGAACTTAATATTTATTTTTGTACAACTATATATTTTTGTGTACAACTTTATATATTTTTCTGCAAACTCTATATATTTATGTGCATTACAATTTCAGGA
>SSSI01010151.1:0-33267 GCA_004796505.1 Oryzaephilus surinamensis
TAGTTATACATACTTATTACTTATGTATATCTATGTATGCATACTGCATATAAATCTAAATAATAAATTGTGAATAAATATCAAGTTTATAGAATCAACAGAATTTATTTTGATATGAATTGAAAAATATTGAAACTAGATAGTTAGATGCCTTACATATTATGTAATACTCATTATATTTTTAATTGTGTGAATACAACTCGGCCATTTCCGAAATTAATCATTTTTGAGAAATCGGATAGTCGGTCGTTCGGGTATTTCGGATAATCGGATAAATTAGCTGACCGATAATTCGGCAATCGGATAATCAAATGTTTCGGATAATTGCAGATAACTGTCGTCGGTCACAAGTCGGGTTTGGGTATTATTAAAAAATTGTCGGGTCGGGTCGGATATCATTTTTCGTTCAAATTCCCAGCTCTAATAGATATGGAGCCCAATGGAATCAAATTATTGTAATATATTATTCAAGTTATGGCACCAATTCAATGGATCAGTTTTGCAACACGTCTGACGATCTACAGATGTTAAATTATATTCTCTCAGAAATATGGAATCATACATCACGACTAAACATAAATAATAAAACGAACTTCTAATACAAGTAGACTCTATATCTCCCATGTCAGCTTCCAACGAGGTCTGTACGAATAAAGAATGGTTGCTGTTAATGTTAATATTTATTAGAACATGTAGTCGTCTTCTAGTACATTTTTGTCTTACGAATAAATGTATAAATATATAAATAAAATGACCACATATAACAATATAAAAATGAGATAACAAACTATTTTCCAATTATTTTCTTTTTTCAAATTGTCTATGTACTTTGAAATATTATGATCATTTTAACAGAATGAAAGTAAAAATGCTCATTTTTTAAATTAGAAACAATTTTATTGTCTTATACATATAAGTACATTTACCTAACAGTTTAATTAAGTAAAAGTAGATTAAGGGTAAAGAAAAAAGAAAACATTAATTCAAATTATAGCTAATAAAAACAAATGTTAAACATTCAATGAGGATTATTTTGTGTTCACACAACATTTATTTACCCTAATATAAATTTATTACAAAATTTTGTTACTATAGGGAAATTATGACTAAACTGATTACATACAAATTAAATAATACACAACTATACGGTATCTTGGCTGGAAATGAGAACAATTATTTTTTTTAATTCACATAATATTCTTAATTAACAATTAACATCAGTGAGGTAACTGTTAGTGAGTATAACTATTTTTCGATTGATCGTTATGTATTTTTAATACGATTGTTCAGCTTCATATTAATGGTGTATTCGTCTAGTCTATGCAAAGCATCAAATAATTGGATTGCTTAAACAAAAACACGTATCACAATCAAATTCAAATAATACTCGTTGCATGTATTTAAATCTCGCACTTTACTGACTGTTAAACAATTAACTACAATATTACAACAATTATTTGAATATCAAGCAGTTTTAATTGCACACAATAAAAATTAGACTTCTTGCTTAAATGTCAGATTTGAAAACATTTTATACATGATTTCGTTCACTTTTTGTGGCTTTAAGTTGAGTTCGTGTTTTTTAATTAAAATCCTACAATTAAAATTGGTTTACTCGAAATGTTTTATATTAGTTTCGAATTTTAAATAAAAAAAAATAATGTTTTATGAAGTTTATTTTAATTTCAGTTCTTAAATAAATAAATGAAGTAAATGAACAAATAGAAAAGCGGGCTCGTAATAATTAGTTTTTTCGTTTCTTGGTTGGTTTGGATTTTAAATTAAAAATTAAATACAACATCAGTTTCCTGTTTCGCCATCTTTTGGATTCTGTACGAAAATAATCCACCATGGATTCAGAATTATTTTCTCCACAATTCCACATTATTATATTATAAGCCTTTATTAAATAAAAGTGCAAATAAATAATTCTTAATTTTAAAGTTCAATACAATCAAATATGTATTTAATGATTTAAATTTAAATTTAAATTTCTGTTAACAGTTGATGGAATCTCCCGCCAAAAGATGGCGGACAATATCCTACTAACTAATATTTTGTTAGAGAATTGATTTTTTTTAAAAACTTGCTTACATATGATTTAAAATAAAATACATAGGTGATTTGAATAAAATTTTATTACACAGTTATAACATAAATTTGCAACAAATATTAACTAACCTTTAAGTTGGTACCAATTGGGCATCAATTTGAAGACATAAAAGCATGTCATTAGTTACTTGGTCGTAAACTATTGGTCGGGATTTCCAATAATAACCGGAAAACGGAAGATGCGAAATGGAGGAGGCATCAAGGGTTCCATTTCGAACCTTATAAAACCCCTGAAATAAATACGTAATACATAATACTAGAAGCTAAATGAAATAATGAAAAGACTCTTTACTTTTTTCAATGGGCATTCAATTGAAGGCTCGAACATTTGAACTAGAGGAGCCCAAGGGGCTATTTTTGTATTAAGAAATTTGCATAAATTGTTAACAGTTATATCTTGGTATTTTTCACATGAATCCAGATCTTGACTTTTGCAACGCGTTAATTCCAATTGAAACTAAAATGTTAGTAAATGCTTAAATTACTTAAATATACATTTTTGTTTATTACCTTTAATTCGTTATTAATATTTCGTTTAATATATGCGTCAAACGAAATGTGAAGTACCCTATTTATGTTCTGCAATCGGATGTTTTGCAAATAAATAGGAACGTCTTTATGATCGTTACATCTTCCTCTAAATTTACTTAATCTAAGAGCTTTTGGACGCTAAACACAAAATTGATTAACGAAATATATTTTTTTTTATAATGTTATTATGATACATACGAAAGCATCTGAAATGTCAGCTATTATTGGTGTTACTGTTAAAACAAGTAACACAATAACTTTTTTCAACTTCATGATACTTCAATAATAGCTTTACTCAGAAAATAAACATATACGGATTCATTCTGCGTATATCTAATGTTTTAAATGAAAAAAATAATTAAAATCTCCTTGGATTTTTCCTGTTACGTATTAATCAGAATTAGGGTAATGGTATCTGCCATTAAACATATTAATTTCTATATTCATTATGTGAGATAATAGGTAATTACATAATTTTTGTTGTCAAATTGTAAAATCTTTTGTAATTGCATAAATATATAATACAAGAAGTTTATTTTCATTTGTACTAAATATTTTTCCATTTTTATAAGATCTCAACTGATAAAACTGGGTCAAAGTTAATAAAATACACATTTATTATTAAAGTTAGATATTGTTTAATTCGCAAATTCAACAATGGTATTGGTTTTATTCAAGATCAGATAAAATTTCACATTTAACATTTATCCACCTTTACCCTACTTAGAAACAGTACATGAACACACAATAATAGTTTAAACAAATTGTTCATTATATTTTACTATTAGATAAATCTGTAGCAAATTTTAATTTCCGTTTCCTTATTGGTAAAATTTATTTATCTAATATGCATACAGTTTTATTGTCCAGTAATATTGCAACATCAAAGTACATGTAGTTGATGACCCACCTGTTTTATAAGAAATATATTGCCGTCATCTTAAGTTTAGTTCAATGTGTGCACTCTTTCAAGGTAACGCTTTCTCTTGCACCATTCTTGAAGAAAACATTTCATGGTTAAGGCCAGACTCTCAACAGTGTTTTAGTTGTTTCTTTAATCACGTAAGTTGATGGCCGAGCAATAAAGTACCCATTAATGGGTGCCTGGTAGGATGTTGATTGTAATTCTTTCATAATCATCAAGATATTTGAAGATATAATTAATGAATTACGTTTGTTACATGTTTTTTATGAACATCTAATAATATAAACATGCAGATGTCGTAAAGCTTTTTAAAATAATTAGAAAAAAAAACATAATTACTTTTTAGTATTTTGTTATTATAATAATTTTATAGAAAAATCTAATCTAACAATTGAAGACATAAATAAATATATTATTAAGTACATACAATATTTGGGTTATTCATGATATAAAAAAATAATTGCGAATTAATAAATCTAGGCGAAAGTTATAAATTTACTTATAACAATAATTTATAAAATATTGTCTTTAAAGACAAAATTTATTTTGTGAAATTAGTTTTAATTTGCTTTTGTCAATCTGTACACGGGTGCACATTAAATTTATATTTTATGAAATGAAAAGTTATATCGGAAAGTTTCATTGATGATAATCTATATCAAAATATTCTACAATTATTTTAAAATCATATTATATGTGACACAGATAGTTGATTCACAACGTGGCATATATTACTTTCTCTACATCAGACAAGATTATTTCACTCAGGGGCATTTATGCTTTCTTCATTTCTTTTAACGCCCATGAAAAGTTAATGGCCTGTTTGTCAGGTGTCACCCAAAAAGTATTTAACTATTTCAGTTTAAAAAAACTTATTTCAAATTTAATTTATACACAATTTCCATATAGTTTATGATGTTGTGAAGAAGATATTTTAAATTAATCCGGTAAATGAGAAGAATCTAAAGATATTTTTACGACAAAAGTGTTATTTTTCAATTATTTTAATATAATTTGACAGATGCTAGGCGACTAGTTAACTTTTTAATACATAAAATAAATAATAACTAGAAAATCATTGTCTTTTATGCTTTTATAAAATAAATAAATTGACGATTCTTAATTTAATTCTGTGTGCATATAACGGTGACGAAAATTTAATAAGACATTTTTAACGAAATATAAAGAAAGTGACATTTTATTGTTTACTTTCAATTTTTTACGTATCACAAAATCCGTAATACATAATTTTACCCGTGAAACATTTTATTAGTAAGTTTAATAAACTGAAACTAATGACAAACATGTTCTAGATCTAAAATAAATACAAAAGTTCAAAGCTTTTTTTTATTAATTATATATGAAAGACAAAAGGACAGATAAATATGAATACAAAACATTTACACTGTCGGTTTTGTGAATATGCAATTACATAAATCAATTATTTGTGCATATAACAACTAAAACTGTTTGCATGTACAGTAAATTAATTAAACTCATTTCTAATTTTCCCTAAAATTAGAAAATGTAATTAACATTGCATAGCACTTAACGTTTGACAAAAAATTTCTCACTTTTACATAAACGAATTTCATTGCTAGCTACCAATTGTGACAATTAAACACATAACACTGTTTCCTTTACGTAAAAATGTATTTGTAACACTTCAATTTGCGATTTAAAGTTAACGATTATCAAATAACTTAATTTTAATTTCAATTTTTATACATAATATAGAAACACCATAAATCTACATACATTAAAGAATTAGGTAATTTCGATTAACATTTGGTGATTTTAATGAAAATGTCAATCGATTTATTCAATTCACCTTATTTTAAGCCCAAAATTTAGATAAAGCTTTCAGTTTTCTTTTAATAAGCAGATAATTAATAATTATATACGTAACAATGCAAATTTAGTCATAGAAATTAAATAAAGTTTAGTTAAATATGTGTCAAATGTATGTACATATTAATTTTCCATTATATTAAAGTGTTTTATCTGTTTGAGATCTTCTGTTATTGTATGCGAGAATTACAAAATTTTAAGTAATTTATAATTATTGTATTAAAAACTTTAACGAATGTGGATCCATTCAAAATTGTCTGAGATTATATTGTTTTCCAAACTATGTACTATAAATTTGCTAATTAGAGTAGTGTATTAAACAAAATAATTCAAAAGAATATTCCAACTGTTTCTAATTCGGCTAATAATTAATTAATTATTATATAGATGCGCTCAGATCAAGGTCGGAGAAAATTTTGCGTTATATAGAAATTAGTTCCGTATGATGTAATGATTATTTTTATTTATATATTTGTTTGTACATTTCATTTTGTTAATAATTCGAATTTCATTATACCGGTCGTTCCTTTTGCTTTGTAAATCCTGTAGAAATTTTATGAATCATAATTTATTTTTCTACAGATTAAAAAAAAGAAAATAATTGTTGCAACATTTTGTATTTTCCACCATTTCTCTCCATATTACTTGTGATATTTTGTTAGTCATCGTGGATAAATCGGTTACGTATTACAATATGATGCAGTTTAAATGATCTGCCTGAGAGAAATGATTTAATATCAAAATACAACAAAACAATTTAAACAAAATAAGCTGGTGTATTACAAAAAGCCTGATATTAAGTTACATAAACAATTAACGTTACAGTCTGGTGAACAATTCCATAACATGCTTACTGTCATGCACTTATTGTCTTCAACACCTCTGCAATGCGAAAAAGGCTACAGTTTATCTTCGATCTTTCATTTCTGCAGCTCTTCCATTCGAAATCGCATTTGCGAAGGGTTAATTCGCATTGGGGATGTAGAGGATGATTTTATTTTTGAATACATTCTATTTATAACTTATGTGCACATCGGTATATGTATTCTTGTGATACTTATTATAACTGGGTACGGCTACTTTCATTATCCTACTTTCTCTCTCATGTCCGCTTAGTTTTATCTGAAGGTAAAGTGTCTTAACCTTCCTTCTTACAAACTCTACTCAACTTTGGCCGCATATAATAGTTAAGTGGGGAACTTAAATTTCCTCAACTTCTTTAATATATCTATATAACTAACTCATCTTAAATTTGTATTGATATTTTTTACAAAACATTCTGTATATACACATCGTAGATGTAGTTTGTGTACTTTTGTAGTTATTGTGTGTACCTATTATTATCATTTTCATTTTTATTAATCAGTGGTGCTCGTATTTCTTAATTGGATTATAGAAGTATGAGTTTTCAGCAGGTATACAATTAAAACATTGATTTTTTTGATATTTTATTACTAATTAAAAACACACGTACAATTTGTTTATTAAACACACATTTTCACAGATTATTAACAAAGTTTTTCTGCAACTAATTACATGCTTACGATCATTTAATTAGAAAATTATATACTTCACCAACCAATTACTTTAATATTTGCATATCAGTTTAATGGAATAAGTATATATTTTTCCGTTTTGCTTCAAGTGTTAAAATAAAAGAATCTTAACAAAACATCATAATTATCTAACAACTGTAACAATACAATTTATTAAAACAATGCATAATTATAAATTCAACAAATTCATTGAGATTTACTTATTATGAATTAAAGTTATTATTTTAAATGCATACAAAATTATACGTTAATTAATAATCATCATTAACGTGCGAACAATTAAAGGAAGATTTATTTAGCCCATTAATTGTTTGCTGTTTATTTTCTAAATATTCATAGGTTTTTGTGTCAAACATAATTTTTGGATAAATATTTTACATTTTTAATAAATGATGTGTGCGTGTCATTGCCATAAAGTTAAATTTATTTAAAAAGTTCTTATAGCTTAAAGTAAAATCAATACGTGACATACAAACAAATTTTATTGAAAATATATACATATATTTACATCAAAATGTATAGAACAAACAATTTTTGACGTGATCTCTTTTTCTAAATGCTATTAAAATCGGTATTTCAATAGTGCTCTTTATACTAAAACATTTATCTAGAAATTATTCACGAAATGTTCTCATTTAAACAAATAGACATTTACTATTTTTTAAATTGTTTGATTATTTTTACAATCCTATATTCTTATTAGGAATGAACGATTTAATTCTATTAACTTTTTAATTTTCCATTTATAAACATTTTATACTTAATGGTAAATCTTCTGGTGTACTATTATATGTTACGAAATATGTGATACAAATTAACATTTTTTAAATGAACGGTTTGGGATTCTAGTTAAACCTGCCAAATTTACTTTCACATACAACTTTCATTTAATTATTCAAAATGTGGATCATCTAATTTTCAGGGAGTGGTGCATTTCTTTCAAATATTTTTCCACTGGCATAATACAAAATTTTAATGATTTTAATCAGCTAGCAATAAATATTTAGATATTTTGTTTTGTACTTTCAGTTAATTGTTGCATTACTATGCGTTTTCTTGGCATCGCAACAAGTGATTGCTGTTGTTAATACTGGCCAGACAACAAAAGTAGAAGAGTCAAGTAAAAGTAATGCGAGCGACGAAACGACACAATCGGAAACGTCTGCAAAAAGTGTAACAGATTCAGTTGCGGAAAGCACCGAAGAAAAGGCAAACAGAAGGGACGCTTCTCTCAATTTAGGTGACACTTATGGAGCGCCATTGCCGCCAAGTCCCCAAGACACTTATTTACCAACTGGGCCATCATTAAATCTAAATTTGCCAGTGCCTGTTTATGGTGTACCTGATGCACCATCCAACAACGTGGTATATGCGCCACCGCCTCCAGACATACCGCCACCAATTTCCAATCCGTCGCCGACTTACGGTTTGCCACAAATAGACGTTCCAAAAGACACATACGGCCCGCCATCTTCTCACAACTTCGGCGGCTCTTTATCCAACAGTTACGGACCGCCTCCAATTAAATACGGAGTACCATCTTTGTCACCACCACCACCAAAACAATTCTTTCCCGGCCCGTCAAGACTAAAAGCACCGAAACCAATTTACGGATTACCACCTCGGCCCCAATACGGGCCACCAAAGCCACTATTTACGCAAAAATTGCCAAAACATCCAATAAAACACAATTTCGGCTTCCGTCCACCGAAACCAACGTACGGAGCACCAGATTTCCATTTCAAAGACACATTCAGTTCGTCGAAATTGAACTTTAATTCGAATTTCTTGCAAAATTCATTTTCATCGCATTCTAGCCACTCTAATCAGCAAATATCGACACAATATGGTGCTCCGAATGCCGGTATACTTTCACCAACATTACATTACGGCCCACCGGAACCAGTAGCACATCCGAAACCACCACATCCGGGTGCACCAGCTCCTCCGACACCGCCAGACATTAAATACGATGGCTGGCAACCGATTCCTGGACTGGTTTCTAAAGTGCCATCTGATACGTACGGGGTGCCGCCTAGCGATCATCACCCTGTTGGGGATCTAAGTTACAATAACGATCTGTCCCCACCCCCGCTTGAGGGTGGCAGCTCGTCTGGTGGACATGGTGGTTCAAGTTTGTCAATAAGTAACAGTTACGGTCCACCGAACGGCGGTTTAAGTGACTCGTATGGAGCGCCACTTAACACCGTCACCGGATCCGGGGGTGTGATTATTTCTTCGGGAGAAGAAAGCCATTCCGGCCATTCTGGGGCATTGTCCTTGGGCGGTATTGGGCAAGGGCATTCAGTACAGGCTGTTAAAAGTATCAGCTACGAAATATTCCCCAACGACAATAGTGGGGGTGGTGGAAATGTGCATGGAAGCGGTGACACGTATTCGGCACCACCATTAGATTCGTATTCGGCCGACGGTCCGTATGCAGCATCGCATTCTTACAATTCGAATGGACAAGGCCAAAAGGACCTGTCATTATCATCGACCGGTATTGGATTAATTCCACCTAGTGGAGTCTATGGTGTACCGCCAAGTGGACAATACGGCACCCCTCTGTTTACACCCACTTCGCAATTAAATGCACTGGCCATTAATCCGCCTAAACGGCCGGTACTTTTACGTGAACCCGTTCCAGCCGGCCTAATTGATACAATTGGAAAGCACAGTGCACAAAAGGAAATTTTCGGCAGCAGTAATTTCAATCTGGGACAAGCCTATTTGCCGCCGCCCGTGTCGGATTTACCACTCAAAAATGATATACCACCAGAACCAACGAATTTATACAGTTTGCCCAGCAGCAATTCACCAATATCGTTCCAAAATGTTGTTCACGGCTCATCGTCAGCGGGTTTACATACGTCTGTTTACAATTCAGGTTTTTCAAGTGGTTCTTTAAATCTGGAAGGTGCCAGCGCTCAGGCATTGTCAAGTTACAATGTGCCGTTAGGCACTGTTGATGGATCGTACAGCGTACCATCGCATCTTGGACTTACTGTCGGATTAGACCATTCACTTCCTCCAGTATCAATCGACCTAACTGGTGGCTATTCACAAACCAATACATTCTCTTTACCACATGACTGTGCACTACATAAAACGCAGGCATTGTCGTCGTTGGCGTACAGCAGCGTACCATCGGTACCATCTGTACCGACAGTGAGTGAATACAATTCTTTGTCTAGTGGCAGTGACACAGTTAATGGCCAAGCATCAGTAGTGCCCGATTTAAATACGGCACATAGTCAAACAGTTAGTACCGAGGCGAGAAACAACAATATAGAAGAAAGCGACAAAGATGGTAAAGAATATGGTAAATCGGTGGCGCAAAGTTTTGGTCCAAATAGCGAATTAATTAAATCGCAAAGTATTAATTTGAATAATATTCCATTACAAGGGAATTTAGGTAGTTACACATTACAAATACAGGCAGCTGATTCAAGTGGTGAACAAAATCGAGTACCACATACGCAAGTTTTGAATGATGGTTTGTTACAATCAATTTTAGCAGCAATTGAACAACCTCAACAACAACAACAACAACAAAATATTCCAGTTGTAGGACTGCCTATTTATCAATTGCCGCCAAATTTTAAGCAAGCATATTTTACAAATAGTACCGAAAATTCGGAAAATACAAATACAGATAAACAAAATTTAGCAGATTATGAAGTGATTGAGAAACAGTCGGATGATTCGGATGAAGAAGAACCGTTATCATTGTTAAATAATGAAATTGCATTGTATTTCAGTAATAATCAGCAACGACACAAAAAAGATACCGAATCGAAAAGTGAAGAGAGTACGGAAAGAATTGATTCGACAGAGAAAAGTACTGTGAATGGTCATTGATTATTTTTATTTATTTTAAATATGTAATTTTTATCGTGCGTGTATACTATTTTGCTCAAAGACTTAATTTATATGCTATTTTAGAATACAATAAATACAAAATTTGTGTCATGTAAGAGTAATTTGTGAAACGCTTGACTCTCTATTTTTATAATTGTTTAAACATTTTAATACTTTAATAAAATGCTCTAGGTTTAAGTATAATAGGATTAAACTTGTAATAAAGTATTAATTTATTGAATTTACTGTTTAACAATACATAATACGTATAAATATATTATAATAAATTGTATTAACGAAAAATTAAACCAAATAAAATGGAATTTATTTGTGTTGTTAGTTTTATTTTAAAATAAATAATTGGTGGCGTCTTCTATAAAATAATATTGAAAATCACCACAAAAAACCTACAGTAATTTCCATTAGAGGGCACAATAGTGATGAAAATGCTTGGAAAATCTTAATATATTCGTATGAAGTTTCTTAGTATACATGTAATCTATTAAACTATTTTAAAAATATTAATTTCTATTTAATTCTGAGTTCAATTACTTCAAAAGTATATGTACTCAGAGGTAGTAGATAAATTTTATTTAACGTTTAATATTTCAGGAATTATCCTTGTAGTAAGGTATATATGTATATATTGGATCCATTCCTTGCATGTATCTTAGCACTAACATTATTCTCATTCAACATTCAACACAAATACTAACTTACTTCTCAATCTCTGCACGGAAAGGAAAACTACTACCCTACTATTTGTTTGTTGTGATTTGTATGAAAGCAACAATTTGGAAGCAATCTTCTCAAAATTGCATTTCTGTTGAAAAATATGTTAATCCTGTAGTTTTCGGCAACAAAAACGAAACACTTGGTAATACATTTTTAATCTAAGGATTGCAGTGTTAATTATGTATATCTGGAGAAACAAGTTTCAGCCATTTTTATTTTGCAATAATTTATGTTAGTTATGTTACTTATTATAAAACAAAAGGATTATACTTTAAAGTTTAGCGAATATTATAACCGTCTTCTCTTTGCTTTTAAAGAACTCCTTATGCAAATAAATGGGTTTTAATTCAAAATTTGTGTACGACTGAAACAAAGCGAAGGAAAAATAATTCAAAGGGGTGCATGTTTAGAAGGAAACTTGAACATTTTTATATATTGTGCTTTTTTCTACAAAAAGATTTTTAACTGCAGCTAAATATGCAAATCACATTTATTTTTAACTATACATTTTGCATTTCCCTCTTTTTCTTCCTTATATAATTTATTACATTGATAAAATATTTCCAAGTTTGACTAAAATTTATCTACCATTATACTTTTAATTAAGAAATAATTTTGTTTTCGCCAAATTAACTACGTTGTATATAAGGGTAAATTTTCAACGATGGGGAAACAGAAAGAGAATTTTGTTGACCACAATGCAACAGTTGTAGGCATTTTCATCCTATATATATAGTATATAACAACGACACACAAGTGTGAAAAAGAGTAGAGAGGGTGTGAGAGAATTTTCGAAATCGTTTGAATCTTGCTATTTTTGTAGAAGGGTGCGCATATTGCAAAGAGGGTTTCTATGGCTATATCATCCGTATCTGACGCTTGTATTATTATTACTGACGGAAAATCTGCACGACTTGAATTACATAAACGCCATGTCTTGTAAATTCTCTTTTCTTACTAAAAATATGTTACCAACATTATATGTTTTGACGTCTGTACCAAGGGTAATTTAATATTTTATATATTTTATTTATTACTGTTCTGTTTATATATTATTATTGTTTATATTATCCTTGTTTTATTGTTCACAGTTTCGTTCACACACAGTTTCCATATAGATTTTTTAGTTATCCTTTTTTATATAAGAACAAAATTTGAAAAATGTCTCCTTGGATAATAAACTGTAAAGAGATTTTTTCCCTAAAGCTTCCACGCTTTTTAATAATTCATGCGATAAGTAAAATGCAATTCAATTTGCTACGAATTTAATTACGTATTCATTTTACTTGTGGGAAAAATGTTTCAACAGCTGCAACATTAAAACTTTCATTGTAGACTCGGTTGTATTTTCAAATATAGGGAGAATTTGGAGATCAAATATATTTGATACGATTTTAACGGTTAACTCAATACAATGTCTTTTATATATATGTATATAAAATAATTTACATATAAAATAGAAAATTTATGTCTTTTCAAAATATATTTATACAATAAACAATAATTTATAAAAGTTTTTACAGAAAAAAATAATGGCCATTTTAACAACTAAAACACATAAGCTTTAATACAAGGAAACGGTTAATTTTACGTTAGATTTATGATTCTTTCAATGTTCAAAAGCTCTATGATCTATTGATATCCTTTTTAGCTATACACTTTGCTTTCGTTGTGGGCGACTGAAAGAATTATTCCATATTATACAGAGTGATTCAACGTAGCTATATGCTTTTTCACAACAAATTAAAATAATGCAATCAAATTGTTTTTGTTATAAATTTAAACAAGTAAATAATATGAAAATTATGATTACAATAAGCAAACACTTCATGAAGTAATCAAACAAAATTTGTCGATAGTTTAATTAAAAGAAAATAAAACAAAAAACGAACTTGTATACGAATTACCTACTGGTAATGTATGTGCATATGATCGATAGGTGGAGAGAGTGAAATAATGTTTTACAGTGGTAAGCATTAGCACTGAAATCTACACATGTGACGACATGTCCAACAAATCAATAGCCCACCCAAACCAAGCACTTAAGCTTCGGTTTCTGGACATCGTACCATTCCCCTTCAATACATGCCTTTGTTTTATTCTCAATATTTTACCGGAAGATTTTAGTGAGTGGAAAGTGAAAATGCTCGTTTTGCGGACAAGAAACTTCCCCTTTGGAAAATGTTATGGATAGACCTTTTTATCTCAAGTGCCCACTTCTGGACATCAACATCACATATATTTTTTCTAATTTAGATTTGTATAATTTTTCTATTTTGTTGTTTTGTTTAGCAAATTGTTTTTGTCTATATAAATATTTTCGTTTAAAATTAAATTATAAAGGAATATCCAAGATGGTAGCGCTAATTAGGACCTATCCCAAGAGGACTGTGTATGTGAATTCCTAATAAATATTTTAATTCACTTACGTAGTTGATTTAGGCTGGCGGGTGCACAATTGCCCTCCAGGGAAAACGATATAAACCCAAAGGCGCACTACCGCGGGTCATTCCTATTAATTAGCGACATTACGTCGTCTTCTAGCCTTCTATACTACACCAACTTCTATTGCTACAGTTAAAACGTTTCGCATTTACCCTCTTTCGTATTAATTTCAATAGCTATATGTAGGTAGACAGAGCTTTTTTATATCGTTTGCTCAAAAATCGTCTCATTCGTTTTACTTAAATATTAAATATAGTAAGGATCCAACCTAATGTTATTCAATTTCACTAATTAGATGATTTTTCATATATTAAAAATATTTTATGAAATACAAAAGCACGCGGAACATCCCCAAAACGAATTAACATTTATTCAAAATATAAATTTTAGTTATTTTAAGAACGTGAGCATTTTCTTAATATAGTTCTTAGGGTGCGTTATTTCAATTATTTTAAAGGCCATTTCAACATTAATGCGTCGTGCCTAAAGCTCTCCTCAACTATTTAAGTCGACTGACTAACATTCAATTTGGTGTAAAGTATTTTAATGAATTAGTTTGGGGTGGCAATTAGAAAACGTTTTTTTCTGTACAATTTAACATATATTTTTATCAAAATCCATGGAAAGCTTGTTTCAACGCGCTTTAGAAATTTTCATTCTGTTCTTCTTTTGTGAAACAACACAGTGTAATCCAATGCTAATACGTTATTATTTATTGCCACTTAAAAAGTAAATAGCTTAACATAAAGCCAAAACCTGATAATTACATTATTTGCAATAGAACCATTCGATATTACTTAACAGTCGGGTTATATTTCTGTAATTTACTATTACATTACATTATATGTATACTAAATATATATATGTATTTGTACATATATCTATAAAGTCTAGAATTATTTAGGTTTATGCAAATCTTCTATATAACCCACCGAAAACATATTTCTCACAGTATTAACATCAACCGTTTCCCTTTAGGCATGAATTGAATTTTAAATAAACAAATTTCCCACAGTTTATTCACACATTTAAAGTTTATTTTTGATAAGAATTAGTGAGGTATGCTTGATGTACATAAAATGTATTAATATATATTCATAGATTTAATTAAAATATATTAAAACGTAAAATACTGAATATGTACAAATTAAATCCTTCTATATTTGCTTTATTAATATGAACATAACGCAATTTAACCAAAATTTATATTTCAAATGTTTGAAATAGTTTGTGAGATTTCACTACAAAGAATATCATAAACATGTGCATACAAACGTATATTAAATACTTTGAAAATGCCTATATTTATAATTGTATGCACAAGTTTGTGTTTCGGTATTTTAGACATTTCAATTGAGTGCTAGTACAAAAGTGGCATTTAGAATTTTTGTAAAAGTTCGCCTGCACACAAGTTGTGTTAAACTCTGTGTCGGCCCTTGTCAGTTTCTAACCAGTATACATATATTGAACTATTACATACATATGTAATAGACAGCAGGTAAACCACATTACCGCTTATGTAAAGCCGTCATGTTGTTGAAGACCGCATTATGTTCGATATAACAGCAAACCAGTATATACTAATAAGTATATAAGCAGAATAGAAATCTATGTAAAACATAACGGGAAAATGAAAATGCATAATACACTAGTATGAATTTTTTATGAAATTAATTATAGAATATTTATAATTTTATGTATATTTATGTTCGAGCAGGGTGTATGTGCGCCCATCGGTATATATTGGGTATACATTAATGTTTGGTTTAATAATTTCATGCACCAACATTATACATACATGAACATCAATTATTTTGGTCAACATTAATTAATACAAACACCACAATGACACAAGCACATACAAAAATATTTATGCAAACCATACTTCATCTAATTAACACCTGAATACATATTGGCTCACATCGACATCTCTCTATTTTGCCAAACTAAACAACAATTTTCATCCATATACATTTTTAATACAAACTGTTTGAATTTTTTACGTAAATGAAAATTTTATTGTCATTTTTCCATATAGGTTATTTATAATTGTGTGTATTTTATGTGCTGCCGTTTTAAATACTTAACATTGAGCATATAGTTTATTTTTTTGAATATGTCGAATATGATATTGAATTATTGAGTGTTAGTGGAAAACATATGAATGTAAAACGTCTAGAGTATTCTAAAAGTTATATGGTGCGACGTATCGGAGTGAGAGGACCGGAAAGTTCAGGCAATGAATTTCATATCCACTTAACATAATCGCGCTCTGCGAAACGAGAGACCCTGAGGGAAATCAAGCAACGTGGCCGACAACGCCAACCGGCAATGGCAACCCGGCTAACGGAAGAAGGGGGAAGTTGACGGGAATTGGTGCCAAGTGAGGCCAAGTGACTAGGGAACACATCAAGATGCTTCTTTTCAAGATTTCTATTTAAAATGATTGGGGATGTTTGTGGATGAAAGTAATACTTTCAATATTTATTCCAGTCGAAATAAACTATCTCTAAGACACTTATACACCTTTTAACACAACATTATGGTTTAGTCGAGAAGAGGAAAAAAGGCACAAATTAATTAACAACCTGACACTTTAGAATCTATATGAAATAGTCGGTAGTTTCTAAATATATGGCTAACCGCATTTACTTCCAAGTGACTTATACTAAACTTTACTCTAGATCTAACTGAAACTGTGTGTGGTGAGTTGAGATTTTCCTATAGCTCACTTCCTGTGACTAAATTTAATCCTCTGAGTGTTCCCGATGAAAACCCTTAGGATGCTGTAAGGTTTCACATAACTATACAACTATATATATATATAGCTAACTAGCTAGCCAACATTGTTCAACAACTTCATTTTAAATATTACTATGTGTATAGTGTACTACATTGAATTATTAAACACTACTACAGTAGACTCAGAATCACGTATATCAGTTTGCTTTATGCGTACAATAACTTTTTATTTAATTATTAATGTAGTAATATTGGTTCAACAATTTCAAAACTTATTTTACAACAAATATCGATGGCATATATTGTGGCATTACATGTTAACTTTGTGAAATTATCGTACTCAAACATATTCAAGTTATAAGTTAGTCAAAATTTTATGACAACACACAACAAAAATAATTCTACATGAATTTACATTATCTTTGATTAGTTTACAAGCGTATTATGCAGCCATTAGATAAATTAAAATTAATATATGTCAATGGATAAATTTAAAGTAATTTCTAGATTGGTCTATTTGACGGTTTACAATTAAAATCATTTATCATTTTCTGATTTCCGACAGCTAAATATATTTCATACAATTTTATACAGTAGGTATCCATTTAACTGACTCAAATTATAAATTGCTTTTATTTTGATAGTGTTATACATACGTTGTAATTTTATTAGGTTAATCAAAATTTGTTAAATGTTCTACATGTACAAAACATAGACAGAGGAAGCGTGAAGGGTGAGAGGGTAGATAGAAAAATGATAATTTATTTGATAGAAAGTCTGGTGACAATAAATGTAATTTAAATAAATGACATAAAAAAAACGAACGCCCAAAATGAAACGAACCATTCAATTCTTAATTTATCTCTTTTTGAACAACGGAAAACGATTGTAGACTTATTTTTTCCCAATTGATGAATAATCAATTACTTAGTGTTTTACAAGCAGGAGTCAAATGTACGCCACCTGGTTTGTGTTTTCTTTCAACTCTATTCTCTTTTTTAACCCCTCAATCAAAAGGTTTCAAATGAGCTGTATGGGGGGTGTTCAATGCTATTGCTAGACGCGAGCTTTTCAGGAGTTGGCATACGCTTGAAAGACGCTACATTGGCAAATTAATTTTAACTCCATTTTGTAGTTGTATTTTATGATCGTACTTATTTTGATTTTATTAGAAACTATTCAATTTCCTTTTCCGATAAATAAATTGAAATTAATTATTTATCGTATTTAATTATATTTAATTATACACAACATAATAATAATTAATCACAATTACAATTTGTATGGAAAATCTGTTTTTAATTAATTTCTGTATATTTGTCTAGTAGACAAATGAAAAATTCTCATCTAATTTTGTGTAATTATAATAAAAAACTTTTTGAACTTGTGAAACAATATTGTTTGAGATCAAAAGAAACTTAATTTAAGAGGGTGAATAGCGTTTAGTGTCTATGCAGGGTGTGTGATTGAACGTTTCAAACGACAATTACCATTTACAAAGACAATTTGTATTCACTTAAACGTAGAAACATCGGAAACGACTGTTACAGTGGGAGAAACGATTGTAATCAATCAATAGAAGAAAAGAAAAATAATAGTTGTAAAATCGAAATTAAACGAATTTGAAAAGGACATTCTCAATTTTATTTTCACACATGAACTGTAATTGATATATTTATTAAAGAATTATATAAATTTCATTAAAACGATATACATAATGAAAACTGTTAAAAGAAATTTCCGTTTAGAAATGGAAAATAATATAAATTTTGTTGACGTTAAAATATAAGATATATTTATAATGAAATTTTTTATCCGAAATTTCCGCTTTGAATTGATGTGGTGTTATAGTAAAATTCGTGACGGTTTACTTAAGGCTAAGCTTCCTTGGTTCCAATCAGTAAATCAAGATAGAGTCTTTTCTGCTTTAAAAACACTAAAGCTTCACTTCAAGCAAAGGATATTCCAAAGAAAAGTTACGAGAGCCTGAAAATCTTGCGATAAAGTATTCTTAGCTTATGTATATAAAAAAGCAAAAATATTTTCATATATACTTTATGTATATAAAGCAAAACGTATTGCTTAATATAAAACGGGGGGCCAGCACATTTTCATTTTCATACATCTAAGCCATATTCTGTATTGTTATACCTATTAAACGTAATAAAGCGTTAAACGATTAAATGACATTGCTTTGTAATACCGAACAGGGTGGATGGAAATTCAGTTCTGAGTTTGTTTCTTTATTGAGCCACCACTAAACTTACGGTCACAAATTTCGCTAACCTCGAGGGTGTCCGCTAACATAATATTATAGAAAGAAAAGGGTTACAGAAATAACACTACTGTACAAAATGAAAATAAAAGCTGCCTTTTCGTTCGTGGTTTAATAACAATAGCGAAAGTAATTGAAGAGTTTATACAGTTTCTATAATTACTTTAAAGATTAACTTTTTATTGGACTTTTTCGTATTTAGATTTTTTTTATTAAAAAAAAAATATTCAAAACGAAAATGTAAAGCTAGCATATTTGATGGTGTAACATTTGCTTTATATATATTTATACGAGAGTGTAAATGTTGTAAGTTTTGTAGCGAATATAGAGAAAAGGAGGGCTGTTTGTCAACAAAGAAAACTAGAAGAAATGTACACTTCTGTGGCTGTACACTTATATCAATCCACTTTGTAAATACGTACATGTGAAAACGTGTTAAATTTGAATTTATTTACCATACATTTACAGCAGATGGGTAAAACAGTATATTAAGTTTATATCATGTAACGGCAATAAATTGTGCGAAATAATTTGATTTGTTGAATAAAATTTTGAATGAAAACTTTTTAACGGTCAAAGTCGAAACGTCTTTTTTATTTTTGATTAAAGTTTGTCGTATTGTTTCCGAAAGTATATACATATATATTTGTTATACAGGAATTTATTCATGTGTTGTTCTTGTTTTAAAAATGAGCAATTTGTAGCGCATCCACGTCCGTTGTCGTACCACTAGACGAGGGCTTATAGCACCGCAGCAGTAAAATGTTACCCTTGCAGGTGTACGACGGCTACAAAATACGACTCACTTGTGACTTTCTGGTATAACAGTGTCACAATATGAATCACAAAAGCTCGCATTTTCAAATGAAACACCCTCACATTTTTTCACACTTATTTTTGTTTGTCAAACCGCCGGGGACGTCATTAAAACTTGCTAATTACAAAGTTCCCTTAATTTCTATTTTATGTTAAGTATGTGGCATAATTTATTTAATGTATATAGCGTTGAAATTTGTTTAAATTCCACTCGTTTTACAATTTACATGTAGGCCACAACGATAATAAATTGAAAAATAGTACAGGTGTTCAATCTATTAATATGTGTATTTAATCGGATAATTAATTAGTTTAATAAATAATCGCTTGTCAAAAATACTATTATCGACCATGCAGTCCCAAAAATGTGCACACACACGTATATATTTTGTAATAATAACAATAATAGATTTAAATAAATATTGCATTAATTCTTGCAGCAAAATAAATTAAATATTTTCCCTGTGCCTATTTTAACTTCTATATGTTAGAGTTAGTGTCCTGGGATGTAGCAACCGACCGAGGATGGTATCACAGAAGGGGATATACAAACAAAATGAATAAACAAAAGTCGGATTACTGCTGAGCTTCAAGGAACCCTCCAGAGCAAATACATCGTGACGCGCGCTATGCAGGATACTGCAGCCCTTCAAACTGTCAGAGCGCTTATGTATATATAAACCAATATTTAGTGGATTTGTACCCTGCCATTGTCATTAGTTCCCGTTTTTTTTTACATATACGTATTAAATTATGTCTCATCCTGTATGCATCCCATTTTCTTTCTTTATAAACAATCAATTTGTATTTTGTGTATTTTTCATTAAAATGTAATCTCTTTACCTGTACGTGTGATTTATATAAAAAAATACACTTCCAATTTCATTCAAGTGGGTTTTATATATATTTTTTTTCGTCTGATGTTCTATCGTCCTTTATAATACCATAGGCTATAAAAATAATTACTTGACCTGAAGAATTTTCTAATGGAGGAGTTAATAAAGAATAGTAGCAAGTATATAAGAATGTTGAATTTTGAGCTTTTATTGCGGATTCAAACAACAATGAATCAATTGTGCTAGTAACATTAAATAGCACATTAACTTGATGACGTTAATTTCAATTAAGAAACTCTACACTAGGCCCTTAAATTAACATGTTTTATACGACTATAGAACGAAGTGAGTTGTGCGATGTTAAAGTGTAGCAGTTACGCTCATTTCAACCTCATTTTCCTCTTCATTTCATTGTAACAAAGTGGTTTCACAGTCGTGCATTCGCATTTCGCGGCAGTGACTACTTTTTTTTTACTTCTGTGTGCCTGAAAAGGTGCATAAATCACGCTAGATGTTCACAAGATGACAAAAGTCGACTAACATTATATCATCGTGCTTTTATTTTCGAACGAAAACAACTAGCATAATAAACAAATCTACATATATTGCACATATTTGTAGTAAAATACATACACTCGTATGTTATGCATTTTCCGTGATAAATATGGTTATTATAACACTTAATTAAGCAGAAAATGAGAAATTCTCGTTTCTTAATTGTCTTTTTACTAGTCGGAATTGAATTTCTATTTGTATTCTTTTGAAATCAATCGGTTTTTTCTTGTGTTTTTTTTTTCGTATAACGGTTTTTTGTAATTTCCTTATATAGTTACACAATCACAGAAAGCATATGAAAAGCGAATTGGAAATTTGAATTTTAAAGAATGTTACTGCGTTCAAGAGGGAGAATAAAAAAGTCAAATTGATTGAAATTTCCGCAACACCGATTAAGGGAATGTACTGAAAAGTAAGGCATATTGAATACAAAAATAATAAACCTATATTAAACACAAAATTACTAAAATACTTTGTGTTAGAGCGGAAATTAGAATATTTAACAAAGAAAATATTGTACTTGTATTTATTTTTAATCAATAGTATCTATAATATCGGAACATAGTTAATTTTATAATTAAGTTTCAGCGGTTTTAATTTTAATCTATGTACAACAGTGCTTTAATAAAACCATGTGGGGGATTGTTATTAGTTAATTTCAATATTGATTAAAATATTTGGCTTCTAATAAAATGACTAAATTATGCTAGGAATTTAGCTAGTTCAATATAATCCGATAATTACACTAAAGGTAATTATATATCACTGTACCTATGCACACGTACATAAGCGAAATGTTAACTATTTAACAAAAAGTATACTTAATCGAATATTTTAACTGAACAAATGAAAATATGAAGCTTTAAACACAATTTGTTTGTTACACGAACCAGAAAAATTCATAAAATTCAATATAAAGCTCATACCGTAAATGGAGTCTAAATTTAAATATTTTTATTTCGTATTTTCATTCATTTCTAACTATATTATATTTATACATGTATAATATAGAAAATAATTTAACAAAATAAATTATAAAAGAAAAATTGAAATTTTAAAATAAATGATTTTCATATAGTGATATATATAATGTATATAGATTTTGTCATTGTTGAAGAAGTTAGTTAAAAGCGAAATAACACAAATGTGCGGAAAAGAGACGTAGTATACGGTGAGAAATGGTATGTAAATGACTTCTTGTAATTAGGTATATTAATCAACTCCCTTCAGACAGCAAATTTAAGTCAAGTCCTTCTTTCTTCTACACACACCTGAAGAATAATCTGCATTGCGGTTGTACCGGATATTTAATACTATTTCTTTATATTTATAATTTCGAAACAAAACCGCAACACTACTTTTCTATCCTTATTCGAATTGTATACAACACATCAATAAATAAACCACCCTTTAAAATTCTATCGCAATCTTATATTGATATACAATAATGACGTTTTCGTTAGATAGTCAATGAATCCATGAATTAGTTTAGTGGTAGCAGGTAATTGGTTTTGATTTTGTTTGGCGTTCATTCATAAGTCGAAGTTGATTGTGATGCAGTTTGCGTTGGCGGCGGTGGCGGCGGCACATATACAAGAAGTTCGAACAAAAACTGTATAGCCGCATAGCACACACAAGTAGAAGTTTTGTATTAGGGGGTAAAATTATATCGTTGTACTGCACTGTACTGTACAGTGTGTATAGTGTATATTTTCATTGATTGCGCTGGCGTTTGGGCTTCAGGGAGCCTGTGACACGCCCGCCGCGCTCATCCTAGCGAGCGCACGTTCCTGCCTCCGGCTTTTACCGTCCGCAGCATGTTCTGTAGCTGCTTATTTACCCTCAGCTGTTGATGCTGATAGTACGTACATTTATCTATATATATACCATACACATACGTATATATATACCTATATATATTGTCCCGTAACAACGCTAGACGCTAGACGTCGCGGCGACTTAAATACACCACGCGTTTTCAATGTTCAGCTTAATAATAATCTAAGCCCATCATCAAGATACGTGATACGTTATATTCACGTGACATGTATAAGAATGAACATATGCATTATATTATTGGTTATATATAAATCCGCAATATTTTAGTGACGTGTTTTGTGTTAAACTAATTACAAAGAAATATATACTCGGAAATATATATATTTGTAAACAAGAACAAGAGGAAACAACGGCAGTGTTTAAATTTATTTATTTTTCAAATAGCTGCTCAATTGGCAGCTTTATTTTGTTGTACAACATTGTTATAAACAACAATTGCCTTGGCTCCATCACCGGTTTTTGTGGGTTACAGCCTTGTCGGCGTGTACCCTTGCGCCGTTTGGAAACCACAACGTGTTAATAGTCCCACAAATAATTCATCAACAACGCCTATTGGACCAATACGTAATACAAGAACAACAACAAATCGTCTTGTACCATATACGACGAACAATTTGCAACAACAGCCGCAACAACAACCACAACAACAACAACAACAAAATTCAGTACAGATACAAATACCATTGCAACAATCAACAACAACAGTACCAATTGCTGGAATTTGTCCTGTGGAACATTCAACGACTGTGCCACCAATTCAACAGACTGCGCCAATTATTGTTAAAGCTTGCAGTTGCAATAATACGAGTAGTAACGGTATTAATATTAACAGAAATACGAATAACAGTACCAACAACAACGTTCCAACTGAAGTACAAGGTGCCCAAACAACACAAATGTTATTTGTACCATTTTCCGTACCAAGCTTTGCGCCACCTATGACTGCCTCAACATTACAAAACAACAATTACAGTCCTTCAAAGGTAAACAACTGTAATATATTTATAATCTGTATATATGTATTGGCTTTCTCAATTTGAATTTCGAATATACCGATTTTGGTTGTGGAGAGACTATTAAATTTTAGTCCGCAATCAAATTTAAATACCACTCATAGAGATTTGGATGTTGAACTTTCTTAATCATATATTTAACACGTATAATGAATCAAAACTTTTCTTGTTGATAAAATAAAAATACGATTTACATGTATTAAAGGCAGGTGTGGGGTGATCTTCTTTATTTTTATACAAAACTTGATCTCTTAATTAATTATGCAAGCGATAACAACATTTTACGAAGCTATTTTATACAACTTTCTCTAAACAAAATAAAAACAAAACAACTTTGCAATTGCAATGAAGTTGGTTACGTGTTATCAAATTTGTTCTATTTACTTTTTATGACTTTAGTTTTTCCTTTTTTTCAGTAAATAACGATAATTTTTTTAAAAGTACATTTGAAACTTTATTTCCAACATAAAATTTGCTTAGAAGTACAGCTAAATTGAATGACTTAATTTAATAGTCGTGGAATAAGCGTGTTTTATTAAAAAATGCAATTTTTATCCAAAGAACATAATACTGTCAAATACAAGACCACAATTTATTTTTGTAAGAATGTATAATGTATATTATTTTACTTAGTTAATTAGTTAATTTGCTTGTGTAAATTGTACGTCAAAGAATTAAAATTTATTCAAGGGAGTCATTTAACCACAAGAGAGACCTTAAAACAATTATCAGGGAATTGATTGTTTTAATTATTGTTTGTGTTTGAGATAAAAGATGCTAGAATAATGCACACATAGTCAAGCTCAGTTAGTGAATAGTATATAGTATTGAACATATAATGGTAAATAATATGTGTAAGAGTATAAGACAGGAAGCAGCTCACGGTTAAGCTACTTCAGATAATATAAACCCCTTGAGTATCGCTGGGAATACAAATTTCAACATTTTCGTTAAAAAGTTTGTAAATTGCCATTGAACTTTGAGAGGGCTTCACTCAACTGACTTACTTATGCGCGTTTTACGTTTTATATAACAGTTTGTGAAGAATATACCAGATTCTGATGAAACTACTTATATTTTAAATACATAAACATTAAACACGTACAGCATATTAAACGATTTTTTTTTTAAATTCACACACAAACATTTTGTTTCATATTTCTAAAAAAAAGCTCGTGTATACGTTAACGCTACATATAACTACATATTATATTTATTTCCATAACAATGCAAAAAATTTATGCTCAATGCAAAAGAAAAATGAGATTAGACTATACCAAAGGTTTTATTTACTATTTTATATTTGGCTTAAGTGAATTTTCGTGTTTGTATATAAATATCACCCCATGCATCCTTCTGATAATATTTTATTATCTTTTTTTGATGATTTGTTGGAAGAAAATACGAAGATATAGCGTATTTACATTTTCTATTTAGATATTTACTTTTACATACACATGTATGGTAAAAATACACGTATATTAGAAATACAAGATTATTTATACATTCAAAAATACAAATTGGTATTACACGTAAATTCGAACGCAAAATGAAATGAATTTATTCGAATTAGATACAGGGTAAAATGTAGCTGATCTTTTATCCACGTTGAATAAAACGCTATTTCGACTAAACGTGTTGTTGTGGATCGATATAAGCTCCCAACCTGACATAAGGGCATCGTTAAAAACGAAACAAGCGAAATAATCGGCTGCCTAAAAAAGACATGGTCAATAGATACTGTTTTATTGCTTTCATTTCACTTCTCACTGAAATTACAAAGGTACAAAATGAAAATTTTTATAATTTTTCAGGCAACGTACAAATTTACTTTGTCAAAAATATACAATATGCCAAAGTTTTAATACTGCTAGCTTTACTCGTATCGTATTTAAACAATTTAAACAATAACTGGGAAATTTAGAGTTTGTTTTTATATAATTTTATATACTGAATTATAAAAATTCGTATATGTACAGTTTAATTTAAGGAAAAACCTGCAATGAACCATGTTCGCGTTTTAGTTATTTATTATTGAATTGATAATAAATTTTATGGAGCCAAACCCTCCAGACCAAAAATGAGATGATTAATATTTATGTTAATAACTTTAAAAGTTTTGATTAAAGAATTTAATATTGCATACCTTTTCTAAATAAAAAACCTCATACCACTTTAAAAACATAAATTCAAGTAATTCAGTAAAAGGTGTAATTAGAAAGTTTTCATTTTTTCGAAACTTGTTTTTAAATTTTGAAATAAATTCAAATAAAAATGGCTCTTTAAAAAGTTGTTTTCAAACAATTTATAATTTGATTAATTATGAGTAATAGTTTACTTAAAAAATGATTAATAGTCTTGTTAATCAAGCAGATCAGCATTTTCATTAATTTTCCATAATAACCACTGTTGATAAGCATTTAAATAAAGGAAAAACAAACGTTATAAACATTATCGGGCAAGAAGAAGCGAATCGTTCGTGCTTCGGCAGCCGTCTCCTATATTTTAGAAAGATTAATATTGAAAACATACCTTTCGATAAGCTGCTTGAAGCTTGACTGCATTAATCTTAAATTTAAACAGCTCCACAAGTACGTATTTTATATTTATGTGTCTAAAATACATCATTGTTTTCTATATGTATACATATGTATAACAATTTTCTATATAAAACAAGAAATAATATATTACATATTTATATGAAATACGAATATAATAAATATTTTATTAGAATATATCTTGTTGTAAAATGAAGACAAACAGCTGATAATAGATTGCCCGAGGGGATCTCAAGATAAAATAATATTTTACATTGCAAAGAGAAGTTGCTTTAGAGCGAAAGCTCGGCAAAACTTTTTATATTGACTTGGAGATGAAATGTAATTAAAATGTAAAGAGGTTGCTATTAAAACATGATCTTTATATAGTAGAATGTCGTTGTGTCACGTGAATCGAATTGTCTTACATGTAGGAAACATTTTTATGACGTTAATAGTTAAATTATGTAGCCACAGTAATGTTGCATTTATCTAAAAACCCATAACAGAATTGCCATTTTTATAGTTTACATTTTATACTCGATTTTATACTCGACCACACGAAAAGAATAAAACAATTTTGAATTCAAACAGTTCATGCACCAATTATAATAATGCTAACGAATACTGATCCGAAACAGAAACATTAATTAAAATTTGACCATCTATCAATTACACAGACCGGCGATTTTGCCCATCAGATTGTTGTTCTTTCCATTCTTCTATCGCATTATTCTTCAACTTATCTTGGCGTATATATAATGGACTATATAGAAATATTTGTAATAATCTTTAATAAATGTGATTGGTTATCGCATAATTTACTAAATCAACGATACTAAAACGTAAGGGTGTTGAGTTGGTCGGAAATTATTACTGTATGAGATTAATCAGATTATAGCTGCTTCCGTCATGGGTTTTGCCTGTTACACTTAAACTGTCCTTCCGTTACACAATTGTTCCTATTATTTACACAAAACATTTTGGATTTGTATGTTTGTATTGAAAATTTATTGTACATATAATTAAAATAATTAACTTAAACGGTTCATATGGATAAGACGAAAAGAAAAACATTTTTCTGTGCAAACAATAAATTTTCTTAGTCTATCTCTAATACGACTTTCATTCCCCTATATTTGCTAAAGAAAATTAGTGGTGAATTGAGAATTATCCCATTCCAGTTAATTGCAGGAAAATTTAAAATTCAAAAGATTTAAACAGTTTACGATAAGATAAAAAAATATATACCAACCAATATTTTTTCGTTCGAAATCAGTCGTTTTTGAGTAAAAATTTATTCTGCTATCAAATTTTTACCGTAAAAAAGTAAAATATTGGCTGTATGCCAAAAACTTTTTCGCTAAATACATGTATTGTTTATAAATAGTCAGTTCAGGTAGTGAAAATATAAGTGTTTAACTTGATTTTATATTTACAGTTGGTGAAAATAAAAAGAAAGTAGGACCTAAGTTTAACTTTAACACGATAAATCTCTTTTAATGGCCATTGCATTATTCCAAATAATACGGAAAACAAGAAAGAATGAATAATAATAAATTAAAGCCCCAAAACCGGCTTACGATATTATTTGTTTCGTTGTGAAATATCATAACGCGAAACACTGTTTTAATGCCTTCTACAATCTTTCCATGGCAATAATTTTCTGAGGTGTTGTTGCGGATTCATAAAAAAAAATCAGTACAAGTGAAAACAATATTCAATATTGCACCATTAAAAAATGGTTTTGTTTAACAGGTATTGTGAAAAAAAAATTATAATAATGAATATTGTTTCATTTTGGAATTAAGAGTCACGCAATGCATTTCCATTTTATTGTTGGTTTGTGGAACGTGGTCGAATAATTTTGAATGCGAAATTGGTTTTAATCTACAATTTGCATTATCAAACAATGGAGATGACGCCCGTCTATCTATGTTTACTCAGCTTGGACCGCAGAATCCCACAGAGGTTTGCCATATCGTTCCCTGTGTATCAACTAAATGTCGTCTACTCTAGTTCAGCCCCTCCGGTAAAATGATACACATGTAAAAACATGAATCTTGACAAATGCAGATCATGTCCAACATGCTTGCAAAACATTAAAACAAGACTGTAACAAGTATATGACCGAAAATTGGATAGATCACACCCTAACTTTCATTATTTGTCATTTGACTCATGAATTTACCCTCTATAACATGCTTTTGTAATTTTCAAGCTCATTCTCTTATATACAGTCCTCGGCCTTATACTATCTCTTTTGTGTTATGAATAAATTAATATTATTTCGCGTTCATTTGATTCATATATCAGACGCGTCTACATTTATATTTACTTACAAAAAAAATTCAAATAACAGAACTACAGAAGAACAAATCTTTGATGAAATTCCAGCTATTTTATTGACAAGAAAAATTGATTAGAAAATTATTTAACTGATTGCTTGTAGGTGGAATAAATTACAGCATTTAATTGTTTTGGAAGTTTAATAACTCAACTGATACATTTCAATTTAATTGTATTTTGAACGATCTCTAAATAACAATGTACAGTTTCTCTAATCTTTCAATTATGATTTTTGTTAAAAGATTAAAGAACAGTTAAAAAGACAATTGTCTCACACTGTTGTTTTCTTTCAAACTGTTTCTAATACTTAGTTTATAGTTTCTCAGTTTAAAATTGTTGTTTTTACTGTCACTCTCTTGTCAATTACCAACTTAGGTATTGCAAAATGTCTATTTGGAACTGTTGAAACGTGAATGCATGTAACAGTTAAAAAATGTTTTAATAGTTGTTGTCATTCAAAAAGTTTTCAGAATGTTTAAAATTGGATAATATATAAAAGAATAAAAGTTGTTTTATTTTTCAATATTAAAACTGGATGAAGAAGTGATTCCAGTTAATTTTTTAATATTTAAAATAACAAAATATTATTTTAAAATTGAATACAAGTTAATAACATTAAATATATTGAGTACAGTATTTGTTATAGGGATAATTGGACAATGTAGTTGTTGAATTATTAATTCTAATGAAATTCTGGACAGTTTCATGAGAACATATACGGTAGCAGTTATATAGTATTCAATGTTGCTAGGGCTAGGGTGTGCTTTAATTTATTTATAGACGGCGTGATTTGAAAATTTGCCGGGGCGCAGTAAAATTCACACTGAAATTATTAATGAATGTAGTCCCGTAGAATATATATACACATACATAGGTTTAGTGTACATGAAAATGGGGTGAAGTGACCGTTACTCGTTACTAAGGCCCATCTGGCAGTAACACACAAAATTCCAATTGGCACGTGGCGCTCAAACAACTAAAACTTTAGCGATACTATGACAAATATAATAATGAGCCCGTATGAACTTTGAGAAATGAACATAAATGTCTGTGAAAATGAGTTAATTATCAAAGTCGAACAACTAGTAGTACTACTACTAACTATATAACATTGCCTTTATATTTGAACAGATCCCCTTTTTATTATCAGTAATTTGTTGGGTGTGTTCTATGCTTCAGTTCTTATTTGAAGCATAAATCTTTTGGTTGTGCGGTTTCGCGTGCTAAGCTGGCGATATGCTGTTCATCACAGACCTCAGCCTCAAGGGGCCCACTCAGGCACGGACTAAAATGAGGTGTTGCAAACTCCACCATAATATTATTTTACTTATTACCTACACAACATCCTAAATCAACTAATATACTATCTAACAACTTATTTATATTATCTAGATCAACAACTGAAATCTAACCATTGTCTTAAAATCAATAAAAAATTTACAATACCTTGTATATGTGCGATCATTATTTATTTATACCACATAATGTTAGCCAACCTCAGGGGAAATTAATTTAATTAGTTTTGCTCTAAATTATTACTTAGATAGTAAGGTAAAAGGTAGTAACTTACAAACAAAACAAGTACGTAGTCAAATATTCAACATTAATTTTTGTTTAAGTAAAATATACAATTTTCTTGTTGGTTATTTTATTATTCAAAAGATGAATATAATCGTAATTTGAGATATCTACATCTGGAATTTTCTCCAGTTCCTTCAGGTTCGAGTTAGAATGTTTTGATTAAAATTAGTCATTTCGTGGACGCGTTCAGAAAAACATATTCGCTTTTTAATATTTATGGAGGGTCTTTCAGTAATTTAAACCATACAACACTAAATTGATCTAAACATCTTTTATCATCACACACAAATAAATTCTAGATATTTTCCTTATTTTTAAGTAATTAACGTCGATTTACGTGAAACGTCAAATTCAAATGTTTGCTTTATGCAATTCCTTTGGTGTAGTTCCCAAAAGTAAATTCAAACATAAAATGTTTCTATGTAATGCATATTTAAAAGCATAACTAAACTGTTTGTGAATAACATAAATTAATTACCAGAATATTTGAAAGTTACAAACTTATGTACGAGCTTATATGTAAGACGACTAGTAAAGCAATAACGTATAAACTTACCTGCACTATAAATTATTTAGCAAAATAATGAAAACTTGACATTTTTTTTCTAATTAATGTTGCATGCATGCAGGTTTTTATAACATAGAAACTGAGGGATTTTCTTCCCCAACTGTGTTAATAAGCGGTTAAAAATTTTATGCTAATCGATATAAAAAGTGGTAATTTTATAGCTGCATGAAACGATTAATTATTGAGTTAATAACGTATAATATCCGCGTTTTTACATATTTTGCAATATGCAACATCGTTTTAATGTTAATGTGAAAATGTTTATTGAAATATGACAAATTTTCGTTAGCCAGAAAATTGCTAACCGTAAAACGAAGGGAGTGCATCCCCTCTAATACTAGAAGACGTTTAAACATTTTTTTAAAACAGGATTTAAATTAAAGCACGGTTTTCTTGCTTATCTAATTCAATTAAATTTTAATAAAAAATATATATATAACAGACATAGAAAATCCGTATCTGGATTTTGTGACGGTTTTACTCTTCTCTTGGCTATAGCCAAAGACGGGCGTATAAAAGAGAAATTGGCGAGATCCTAGCACAGTTTCATGTTCCACAACGAATAAATTAGAAACGGGAGGCTGGATCTAACACTATGTCGCCCTTACTGTAATTTGTGCATCGCACAAAATCATCCAGCCACCCTCCAGTTTCAGTCGTTTGTCGTTTGGTTTTCTATTTCATGCGGCGCCTGATTCATTTTTGTTCCATCTATTACGTTCGTGGTATTATATGAATATTCAATGCCGCAAAACGGGGAAACACAAATGATGTTTGGACTTGGTTTGGTTTTTGTTTCAAATGTTAAGTATTCCACAATTGTGTTTCGTTTTGTTTTATATATATATATATGTATATATTTATTTATATTCTTTGTACGTGCAACAACTAAACAAAGAGAAAACTGCATTGCGAAAAAGAATACCTCAATTTACATCGTTTATTTTTATATACTCTAGAGCTAAATACATTATTTTGATGTACTCAAAGACTAAATGTATTTTTTGTTCTGGACATTTTTGCTTTCTGGGATTATAGTATTATGGTTATAACTACCCCTGTCATAAATTGATATAAAATTTCATTTTGCTGATATAACTGGTTTAAAAATGGTAAGAAATGTAACACCTCTTGGGAGTTAGTTTCGTCCAAAATGGTCATAAAAGAATATTTCTTTTCTCATATCAGAAAGTTGCAGCCCTCATGTGTGTCACGAAAGACCTGTAGAGCGGTTTGTTGATTCTCGTGAGAAATTGTACAATCACTGACCATTCGATGTTCGAACTTTTTTTTTTTGTCCTCCCCTTTTGATAACTATTAGTGGCTAAACGTCTATATTTATACAATATAAATGTGGAAAGGATCGAAAAAAAGTCATTTGATTTGGTAATCTCAAAAGGAAACATTATATACGAATTAAATATTTACTGTTAATACATATATTTATGACGTATGTAAATAATAATTTATTTTCTGTTAACTTTATATTAGTGCTGTTAACCGTGGCCGGTTAAACGGTTAACCGACTAAAATTTTCTAATTTACTATCGGATAAATTTTTTACTTTAATCGGTTAACCGGTGTTTGACCGATTTTCGGTCATATATACGGTTAAATTTGATCGGTCAAATTTAGTCGGTTAAATTTTAATCGGTTAACACTCTATTCTTTGCATTTGATTATAGTTAAATTTTAGTAAACTAAATTTAATTAAGCTGAATTATTTTGATATCAAAATATTTCAACTCAAATCAAATAATATACGTATATAAACCAAATATTTTGGTTTTATTGCAATAAATTATAATTTATAAGCACTTATACAGCAAGAAAATGAAATAATATCTTATAAAAAAACACAAAATACATTAGACTTACGAGTATGGAACTATAGACACATATAATACATAATAATAATATTACTAAACTAGTAAAATAACTTAGTATAAAATTAATATGAACAATTTTTTTCAACAATATAGTATATTATAATTTATTATGGTGTAAATATTATTTAATAATAAATATTTAATAATAATTTCGGTCCGGTTACGATTCATATGTGAAACCGGTTAAATTATCTGTTACTCGGTCAAACTCAGTTTTTAATCGGTCAACCAATTTTTGACCGGTTAAA
>SSSI01010155.1:0-21308 GCA_004796505.1 Oryzaephilus surinamensis
ACATACTATGTAAAATAAGACAGTAACCGTAAAATAATTTTATTTAAAAAAAGAACTTCTTTTTTGCCCGAGCGTTTAGCGAACAGCTAATAAACCCATCTAATGGAGGCTGGAAGCATATTCGAATTTTGCACTTTTAATCACAACAGACGAAACTAGATTTTTTTTACGATTTTTAGCGAAATCATCTCTACGTCCCTCTGTTCCCTTGTTATTCACTAAAGAAGTTTTGATGACGTACAAAATGTTCGAGCCAATGAGCGACTTTAAAAACATAAACATTGAATTTTATTAAATATTAAACGTTGGTACCACCCATATAAGTAACACTGCTATAAGGTGAGAAGAGAGAGAAGTCGCTCACGAAGAAAGAGAGAAAAGTAGTGGGTTGCCGACAATATACGCTTGCGTATATATACAATTAGCCTGATTCTATAAAAAAGTGATTAACAAAGTTATTAAAGTTAATGACTTTAATAATTTAAAATCTGTTGTAATTGTTATAACCACTATAATAGCAAATATTGCTAAAGTAACTAAATATAACTAAATATGTTACCATATTATAACTTACGCAATTTTTATGAAAAAATATAATTAGATTTTTTATTTAAAGTTTTTAAAATTTAATCACTATTGTTATTTCTCAGTTGTTAACGATAATCATTTTCTTATAGAATCAGGCAAATTGTGTTAGTTATATGTGGCTGTATATAGTCAAATATTGTTGTATATAAGATGAGTATATAGCTCTCACATGTGCAATAGTTCATAAAGGCACGTTTTTCTGTCTCTCTTTCTTCGTGAGTAGATCGCCTTATGTATTTTTATATACCTACTAGCTCGCCTACTAGCCTTCTATAAGTATTATTTCTATGGTACCACCAATACTAAGATTTTGACGTCACACATATTTTGTACGTCACGAGCAAAAAATTCAAACTAAGAATTTTTTTAAATTTTTTGAGAAACTTTTGATACGAACTTTTTTCACAGAGGGCCTTATTTTAACATGCTCTATCGATTGAATCAATAAAAAAAAACGCTTCCAAGCTCCATTCGATTTATACACATCTTACCATGTTAGAAAGCTAAAACTGTTTTAATATGAAAGAACATTTACTGAATAATTTTTCCCTTAACTATTTTTCATTTATATAAACCTTTTAGAAATTATATCACATATTTCATTCATTTGACCGTTTAGACCAATTTGTTTATTAGAAATTTTATTATGTTATTAGTTATTAACTTATTACTTAATCATAAGTTTTTCCAAAATGGTTAAAAGGAGGTTATAAATACTAATTTCAAAAATTAATATAAATATGGTACCTATTTCTAATTGAAAAAAAATAGTTCATTGCATTAATTGAGAGAAAATTTATTGAGCATTTTTTCGCTTTAATATTTTTCATAGATGTATCGCTTAAAAGTTATATCCCATATACCTACTACATATTTGCGGAAATAATTTTTTCTTGTAAATGTCAGCAAATGACTTATTAGTGCTAAAAAATGTCAAAATCAAAATTTGCTTTTTAATTTAAAAAAATGTTTACTAAATATTTTTTTTTTTAATTACATTATAATCAATTTGATTTAATTGAATGATTTATTATTTATATAAACCGTTTCTTGGTTGTGTCAAACATTTTTATTATGTATAATAATTACACGATTTAGGTTTTTGAATTTTTCTCGAAATCGACAAATGTGTAGCAAAAAATTTGTAGAGAAATAAAGGTTTCTATTTAAATTTTCTATCAAATGGAAGCACTATCGAAATTGGATAAAATTAAAAGTGTTGTGGTCTATGTATTTCCACCCTTTTCATTAAAACTAGTAGAAGGATGTTCCCAATTTTTTCTAAATTTCAAACGAAGCTTTGCTGTATTTAACTATTTATTTGTGTGCCAAATTTCATTTTCGTATCTACTGTATTTTTCAAAATATTAAAGAAAAACGTTAATTTTTTGAAATATTTGGCACCCTGGATCTTGAAAACGAATAACTTTCGGAGTAAGGTTTATAAGGCCTATCTTTTATATATAAACTAGTCAGGAATAACCCTGTAAAATATTCTGACGTTATTCTGGAACACCGCGTCGACTATAAATATTGAAATAATCATGTTTAAGTTCTCTTTTGCTGTACATAAATTTATTCTTTTTGTCCTTAATTTTGTATTACCTTATATATGAGTTTAAAGATTCCAAAGCAGTGACTCCGTTGATTTTCAATTAATTATCCAATCAAGTGTATCAAAAAATATTTATTATTTTACAGTTAACAAGATCAAAGTTTCGAGCTAAATAGATCATACAAGTAGCTAAATTCTACACAGAATTGATGTTTGGACTGTAAAGATGCGTGTAAATGAGCCGTTCTAGCTTCAGATTTGAACGGGTATTATTGGCAGGGTGCAGAGTACATTGTGGGTACAACGAAGTCAATTACAGCATGCGCTGTGGACAAAATAAGCGTTAAATTATGCTAATGTGTCATGTCGTTAGGTAGTCCTTAAATAAATAAATGTAAAAACTTTTAAAACATTCAAAAAATAGCGTATATCAGTTTATATTTCTTTGTAAAAATTCAGATGTTTTAGTTGCGCACTCTGCCAATAGCTGTTTGCGAACCGCTCGTAAGCTGTTCGCAGTGATTCATTTTCTGTTGGTTTTTTGACTAAGGTCTATTCATATAGGGAAGAAAAATGTGTGATTGGTCAGCTTTCACGTGATTTAATTTTTTAAATTTTATTGGTCGAAAGCAAGGTTAGAGGGTAGAGCATCGTGGCAAATGTAAACAATTATTGGATTATTTTGAAAAACGTCATAATTCAAGATGGACGATTTTTCTTTCCTATATGAATAGAATATAATTCAAAGCGATTCGCCGATTCGCAGCTGAGAGTTGGACGGCATTGTGCCTTGTTCGTTGTTCGTGGCGTGTTTATTGAACGGCGCCATCTGGCATTTGAAAATTTTAAACATATCGAATTAACACAATGATGCTTTTATGTTGTTTGCTTGTTCACAATTCCTCCTTGGATGACTATAGGTTCGTTGTGAAAATAATTTCAATTTCGGTAATATATGTATTTCAATAATTCCGGTTTTTAGAGCTCTAAAAATTTAAATATTAAATATTTTTGAATGTTTGATATAAGTTCACGTAGAATATAAATTTGTATGTACGGTATGTACCACAAGCATAATGGTCGAATATTGTACTAGGGAAATTAAAGCTATCCTTTATGGGGTTTTATACATTTTTTGCAGTTCTTAATTGCGCCTTTGTTACATAAATAAACATAGACGGTTTTTACATGTAAACAGTTTAATTTCATTTCATTATTAGATTCGATGGAATCAGGTTCTTTTAATTAAATGATTTTTTAGTTTGAAAATTTCAGTGTTTGCTGACGATTATATAATTACATATTTTTATTTTGTGTAGGTGTTTTGGTGTCAATGCCTCCTGGTCCAACTCTAATAACAACAACATCTTTACCACAACAACCAAAACCGAATATGCCGCCACAAGTATACCATTATGAAAATCCACCACCCCCATCAGATACCGATCAACACAATTCAATAGATCAGCAGCAACAACAACAACAAACACAATCCCAATCACAAACATGTCCAAACACTAATACTTCTTCTGGGCCCAACGCAACATTGGCAAACATAAAAGAAAAAACACCAATGTGTTTGGTAAATGAGTTAGCAAGATATAATAAAATACAACATCAATATCGGTTAACTGGTGAAAAAGGCCCCGCACATCAAAAAATCTTTACAGTCGCTTTAAAATTAGGTAATGAAGAATATGAAGCAGAAGGTCCAAGTATAAAAAAAGCACAACATTCGGCGGCTGCCCAAGCATTATCTAAAACAGAATTCAAACATCCACCACCAAAAACTATACGAAATAGAGCTAATAGAGGAAACAATCCAAATGGAGTTACACCGACAGTTGAATTAAATGCATTGGCTATGAAACGTGGTGAACGTACTATATATGTTGTAGAAAACGGCGCAACATCACATTCACAAGGCTATGTGACTCAACCGGGGTATTATCCTAGACACAATTTATATAGTACTCAAGCTCAACCACGTTATGGGTATGACACTAGACGTAATATACGTGGTGGACATTATCAGTATCATGATAATCGATTTTATAACCAATATCGGCCAGGGGCGCCACATCCTCCAGGCGATCATTGTACCGTACGTTTAAAAGTTGGCGAAAGAGAATATCCTGGACAAGGCTATACCGTACAAGCTGCAAGACATGATGCTGCATCAAAGGCTATTGAACATATTAAACAATTGGGCGTAGTTGAACAGAACGATTCTACATTATCACCAAATGAAAATGGACAAGTAAAAATTTCAAACGATGTACAAACACGTACTTGTGTCAATGGTGATATTACTTCAGATTTAAAGTCTCCGATTTCACTTGTATATGAAATTGCTCTAAAACGAAATTTGAACGTCATTTTTGAGGTGTTAAGTGAGAAGGTAAAAAACGTAGAATCATTAATATAGTGTATATTATAATACATAAGTAACAATTTCTTCATAAGCGAAGCATTTTTTATGCATGACATATACATATAATTAGTACATAATTATGTACGTTTACGTATATGTAATTTGAACGCTGATAACAAGTAACAAGCCAGCTGTTTAAAAAATTATGTATTAGTATTAGAACCAAATCAAATGTAAAATTTACTTTGAGAATTTGATTTGTTTGCTGTTTCTACTATTTATTAAAAATAAAAGCTCTCTGATGGTAAATTTTTGTACAAATTGGGAATCACAGTGAGAATTCACTTGCAATGTTTAGGCGTTTTCCTTTTACTGATTTACTGTGTAAATTTTACGTATTTTTTTTTGATTATATTGAAATATTATTTTTGTTAGATTATCTAAGCTTAGTTGCGAGTAATCTTAGTTGCTGTAAAGAATTGGTAAAAATTCTCTTATTTTATCTTTTTTATTTAGGGGCAAATAGATGAACTATTTGTCAAATTTATTAACGATTTTACGATTTTAGTAAGATTTACTTAGTATTTTGACAAAAGGAAAACTACTTTTATGTATTTGTACTTTATATACCCAAATTTACAATAAAATAATTGTACGACATTAACAACTTAAAGAGATTAAAGGGTTGACCAGCCTCCTGTTCCCGTGCACAACGAATACCAATGACATAAAAAATATTTTTATTTTATTTATCTTACGCATACAAGATGATCTGTAGGACCACCGAATTGATTATAGCGCGCGCTGTGGATAAAATAAGGTTTAAATCATACTTATGTGTCGTGTCCTTAAGTGGTCATTAAAAATGTTCAAAACATTTAAAAAATGGTGCATAACAGTCGTTGTGTAGTTCTTTCTCTTTCTAAAAATACGGGCGAATGAAGTAATTAAGGGATATAGCTTGAATGGGTCAAAGCATGATTTAATGTGGTTGTCAAATGTCGTTTTATTCGCGCACCCTGCCAATAGAAATACAACAAGAATGATTGAAGCAAAATATTAATATAAGTAAATTTTTATAAGAAAATCTTTTACGACGCAGGTTCCGAAAATTGTTCGGTATTCAATGCCATGCACTCATGCCAGAGTACGTTGACATAGGCGTATCATGAGAGTGTATCATTTCTTTTATTGGATAATAATTTTTTACAATATTAATCAAGAATACAATACATGTATTCAGTTATAATTGTGATAGATCTACCTAAGACACATATACTCATGTAGGTTCCTAACAATATAGTATATTATACGTATACAATTATAGGTAATTAGGTGTACAATTATCGCGATCACGAACCGTTCATGTACCTAAGATAACAACCTAAGATTTTCTTATAAAAATTTTCCTATAGAAGTCTTAAAATTATTTTATTGTGAAACAGGGTATATTTGATTAAAATGATGTTTTGTAGTTATTTTTTTAGTTTAATATTTGTACGATATATTTTGTACATTTTATTTTTTTATACTATTTATTTCTTAATGAAAAATTTTGACTTTAATAATCGTTATTACTACATAACACATTTGGAACATTACCTTCTAATTATTAACTATAGTATATACACAGTGATCAAAAAAGTGGATTATGACTTATAAGTCATAACTTTCAAACGGTTTATGTAAATGTAAAACGGCTAAATATAAGTTATTCAATTTTTTTTCGCATATTATGGTAGTTATGGATTTTTGGTATCCGTTAGGCTTACGCCGCTCGGGCTACCTACTTTTTTGATGAAAAAATTTTTATTAAATTTTTAGAATTAGTGTATCATTTTTTTTTACAACTAGTTATATGTGTAATAGTAAATTATTTTACAAGTTGAATAATCAAGCTATTTTAGCATGAGTTGTTTGTGGCACGGGGAATGAAATGATTAGTGCCACAATAGAACGAATGCTAAAATAGCGATTATTAAACGTGTAAAATATACTATTTTTTGTGCTTTGGTTAATATTTTTTGTAAAATTCTTGTAAAAGCGTTTCATTATGAAACCAAAGCATAAAAAAAATTATGATTACGTAATTTGAGAAATATCGATGTAAACTCTAAACGGTTTATCTAAAAAAGACGTAAAACCAAATTTATTCAGTATAGGTTTTTCCTTAAAATAAAGACTAAGATTTTTGATATCAAGGTTTTTGAATGTCAACATATGTTGTTTCTTTGAATTTATATATTCACAGAAAAAATCACAATGTTAGTCACAATCATTGACATTTACTAGAAAAGAAATGGTTCCGCAAATGTATGAAATATTGGAAACAAGTAACTTTTAAACGGTTCCATTAAATGGAAAATATTCTGTAGATTTTTTCCCATACTTTGCCGGTTTTAGATTTTTTGTTTCTGGTAAGGCAGGGCCCCCAGGGCAATTAACTTCTTTTTCAAATAAAAGTATGATTTTATTATATTTGTGGAATCAGTCTTCGTTATGCGTCTATAAAAAGTTTAATGATTATTTAATAACATTTTTAAGAAACAAATTGTTCTGATGGCAAATGCACATTGCTTAATGGTAAAAGTCCGGAAAACTATTCAGTAAATTTTCCTACATAGTAAAATAGTTTTAGGTTTCTCATTTCTGTCATGTCTTAACATGTCGTCACGATGAACAAAGAACATATGAGGATTCCAAAAATAAAAAAATATACAGCTGGCACAACGTAAGAAAAATCAGAGCCTATATGCGTACTCGATGGTTTTGTAGAGGGAGAAGCCATGGATAACCCGGTAATTTTAAAAAAGTCAGTGGCATGACTTCAAACAACATGTAGGGGTAAATATTCAATAAGCAAATGCATTATAGAATGCATCTTCAACCTGTTACGCACATGGTACCTTATTTTGTGAGTGTGAATTACCGTAATGTGCCGAATATCATTCGGAAGATGCGCCAGCTTGATTTTTCTTACGTTGTGCCAGCTGTATGTTGATATTCAAAAAAACATCTAATCGTGGTGCCGCGACGCCGGAATTTTCTAAAAAGACTAAATGCAAAACTTTTACCTATAACTTTATATCGATAACTTTTCTTTCACCACTTTTTATCTTTAATTCGATATACCATTTGGAGCTTATTCGGTATATGTATGTATACGTATTTCAAAAATTATGTATCATTAATCTTTTTGTGTATAGTTTGTTGCAAGATATTTTGCGTTTTCAAATTTTACTTTAAGGAGCTTAATCGGTTTTCCAGCCCGCTGTAATAAAGCTACAATGCCATAAATACTACTAGTACTAGTACAGTGATGTCCTCTCGAAAGATACAGTCAGGTATAAAGACATAGTCCTTATTGAATATTGAGAAGCAGGTACTCTTAAACGTATTATCATAAATACAATAAGGGTGAAGATTGCTAACAGTTGGACTTTGCATGTATTTTTCGAGTGAACACAATTATTGTACAATTATTGGCAAGTAATAAAAAAAAGACAAAGTTACGGCTACCTCATTAAAGGGTCTATTGTTATATTATTAGGATTATTGGAGTTAAATATAAGTAGATGCCATAAACTCAAAATATCTTGCATCAAACTATAATTGTATTAAATTTGATATAGTGATTTTAAAAATAAAATATATATGTTGGAAACATATAAAAAATATGTTTCCACTTAAAAAAAAAAAAATTGGTAATCCTAGCAGCGAAATATTAAGAGCGGACTCTATCGAGGGGATACAATTTAATTTTGTACAATCTTTGTGTTAAATTGAGCAGTACACATCAACTTAAGGACGTTACTATGAAGCGCCGTTTGGGACATTAATAATGTGCGGAACAAATACCTTTATGCGCAACAAATAAAAGTTTTGTGGGGATTATTAATAGAAATATTGTACATGCACGATAATCATTGTGTTTTCTACAACGAAATTGTGTGTGTCACAAAAAAAAATTGAGTATTACATAAAACTTTTCCTCGCACAAGAGAATTTTGTGTAAGAAAATATATTTCTCACACGAGAAGACTGTGTGTGTCACACAAAAACATTTCTCGCACAGAAAAATATTTCTCGCTCGCAATGAAATTGTGTGTCACACAGAAGTATTTCTCACACAAGAAGACTGTGTGTGTCACACAAAAAATATTTCTCACACAAGAAAACTGTGTGTGTTCACACAGAAATATTTCTCGCGCGCAACCAAATTGTGTGTTCACACAGCCGTTTGTCAGAAATGTTAATTTACCGACGAGCAGTGTTGCCACAATTTTAAAATAATAATAGCTAAATGGTCATTAAAAGGTAACTAGAATATAGCTAAAATCAGAAAAGCGCGCCGCAGGCAAGAATTTTTATAAATCTAGCTAGTTTCTAGCAATTTTTGAACATATTTTAACATTTTATAATAATTTAAAATTATATAAATTATTATTTATTATATACTCCATGTGAACACATGGAGTAATTTTTAAATTTATTTAACGTAAAATATTTTTCAATATAATCTTAATTTAATTTTAATCATGGTAAGAATTTAGGATTGGTTTATGCAGGCATTTTAATTTAAATTTAGATGTAAATTTAGAATTTTGCTGTCAAAATACTTTTTAAAATATTTTAAATTAAAATATAATTAAATTATAATGTTTTTATATTAATAATTCAACAACTTAATTTAAATGTAAAGCTTTAAATTCTCTATAAACATATGAATATGCGTGTTAAAGTTTTTTTCAGTTAAATCTAAATCTAAATTCAAATTAAAATCGCTGCATAAACCAACCCTAAATTTATATAATTTTAAATTATTATAAAATGTTAAAATATGTACAAAAATTGCTAGAAACTAACTAGATTTATAAAAATTCTTGCCTGCGGCGCGCTTTTTTAATTTTAGCTATATTCTAGTTACCTTTTAATGACCATGTAGCTATTATTATTTTAAAATTGTGGCAATACTGCTCGTCGGTACATTAACATTTCTGACAGACGGCTGTGTGAACACACAATTTGTTGCGCGCGAGAAATATTTCTGTGTCAACACACAGTTTTCTTGTGTGAGAAATATTTTTTGTGCGAGAAATGTTTTTGTGTGACACACACAGTCTTCTCGTGTGAGAAATATAGTTTCTTACACAAAATTCTCTTGTGTGAGGAAAAGTTTTGTGTACCACTCAATTTTTTTTTTTTGGTGAAACACACAATTTCGTTGTAGAAAACACAATGATTATCGTGCGTGTACAATATTTCTATTAACTATCCCCACAAAACTTTTATTTATTGCGCATAAAGGTATTTGTTCCGCGCATTATTAATGTCCCAAACGCTTCAAACATATCTTTTGAAATATGTGTTAGAGAGAAATGTAATGTTTTGAAATTAATACGTAGTGCACCGTTGCCAAGTTACTATTTCCCACTGTCAGGTTATAAGAAAAAGCTTGAAAATCACTGAAAGTAACAAACTTTAAACATTATTTATAACAATATTGATACCGCTCGTATTTGTTATTTTTGAAAAAAAAAATCGTTTTAATATCTTCTATTAATGATTCTCAGTTTTCGAAAGCAATCCTAAAAAAAGGAAGATTGTTATTTAAAAAAATGTTCGCTTGAACGTCGGCCTCATAGAATTTGTATATGTAAAATATGCAAATTTTAAAAACTATTATTTAGTGCCGCAAGGACAATTTAAAAAATCCTATGTATGGAGGACGCTTATAAGTATGTGCTGTATTGAAAATTTCAAAATAATTCGAAGAAAACGGTTTTTTTCTCGGAACGTCCTTAAAACAGTATAATGAAATAAATAAGACATAAGGCAAGAAACCTGAAAACTCAATTTATAAAACATTTTACATAATTAAATTTTATCCTCACTCTCTCGAGTCCACTGTTAAGTTATAACAAAAATTCATCACGGCCAAAATATGCGAAAAAAATTAGCGAATAACTTTTCACTCCTATAAAAAGAAATATAGTCGTCCTCATGATAAAATAAAATTATGCCCTTTACTTATAGTTAACTATAATAATCCTAATAATATAACAATAGACCATTTATTAAGGTAGCCGTACTGCTCTCCCTTACTTTTGTACATACCTGGCCCATAGTTGCCCAGGTCCGAATTTGGAATAATAAGACATCGATAGAATCGTCTCATTCTATGAATGTACTGTTTTTAATAAACATATTTTATATAATACATACAATTATACATATCAAGTTATATTTCAAGTTAGATTTCTTCATATAATATCCCTATTACACCTAATAATAATAGCATAAGATGATGGGAAAATAAATTCATGACAAATAAATAATAAATTCATGCTACGGACCTGACAATTTAAATGGTACTGGCTTATTGCAGGGGGCTGGAAAACCGATTAGGCTTCTTAAAGAGTCAAACTTGTAATTTTATTTTATCGTGAGGACGACTATACATAGGAATACGTAATATTTTGATTCATTTATACAGCATGCTGTTTTAAGTCGCGACTACTATGCAAGTTAAAAATACCTTTAAGATCATAAACATCACAATTATGAATAGAAATTAGGAAAAGATAGAATGTATAAATTCAATTTGGTAAAAAATGTGATAGGTTTATTTAAGGCGAGCTAAGTTTAAAATTTCTAAAGAATTTCTTAGAATGTGGGAGTGTACTTGAAGAGGGTTTAAATCCTTAAATAAGCAATTATATCATACTATTTCTATTCATCAATTGGTTTCCGCAATAAATCATTTTTCAGTTTAATTGCTCCATAGGCATTTTTAAATTGCGACTACTAGACATATACATAATCATTTGAGGATGAGATAGTAGGACCAATATAGACTCGATTTGACCCTATATAGGTTTACATATGTATAATTCTTATGTAGGTAAAATTTTTCTTACAATAATATACAATTACAACTTTGACTATTTAAATTTAAAGAGCTTAATGGGTTTACCAGCTCGCTGCAATAAACTTACTGTGTCATAAGTAAAAAAAGTAGCATATAATATATCGGAATGATATCGGAAATATCAGACCCGAAATATGAATTTTATATTTTAATTTAATTTTATTAATCTAAATATATTATAATACTCTTGGCCTGGGTAACTGCTAGCAAGTATAAAGAAAAACGGTCGTCAACAAAATACACTACTCTTTTTAGGATTATTGGAGTTATCTATTAGTAAAGGCCATAATATAAGTTTTTTTCCCAAAAATAGAAGAAATTAGCTTACATTATTGCATTCCATTTCAAAATTATGGAACAACGAATTTTCCATTTTTTGAGTACAGTAGGCATTAGGCAAACATTTAGACATGATTAAATGTGTTAAGTATAATTCGGAAATTTTTGAAACAAACCTAAAATTTGATTTTAATTAAAATATGATAAGAACCAAACTTCTGCTATGCAATACATTTGTTCAACGCCATAGAATACATAACAATTGAATATCTGCACATCCAGCTAGCGCACATCACTTTTGCCATGCTTTGGTAGTAGATTAGCGGCGTCGGTATGGTTTATAGGTTTTTGTAATGCCGTTCTAATTTGTTCTCATTACCAAACAATTTTTAGTAATTTTTACTCAAAAATGGTACAGTAATAGGGGTTATTACTGTACGATCGCAGTCATAAGAAAAAACAGTGTTGGTACTGACTAAACAAATTGCTGATTGCTGGAATTCTAAAATGTGTCAATTTTGTCAATTCAACATATTTTATAATAATACACGATAGACGATACACTAAATAAATCAACAAAGAAATATGTCTTTAATTATTTAAAATTAAAGTTTATAGTGCAATTATGGCAATTGCTGACATTGACAGTATAATTGTCAATGATTGACAGCGATCGTTGTTTCATTAGTTCATTACCAACCAAAAAAATATCCCTAAATTCGAGCAACCATTAATTTTATAAATAAAAAAAATTAGATAAATTCGAATGTTTGTTGCAAAAAATCTTGTGTTTTACTCGGGCTGAAAAATATTTGCAAAGTCTCGTTTTTCAAAATACATAGGTATACTCAATTTTGCAAATACTTTTTTTCCGCACTTGTATAACAAATTTATATATCATACGAAAATTTTATATGGATATACATATAGTCTAGTTGCTAGTATTGTCGATAAATAGCAATAGTTGTATTTTTGTGCTCCAATGTGATATTGTTTTCCAAGCATACTGCAAATTGGCAAAATAAACTGAAAAAACTATATGTAACAAACAATTTGATGCTTTTTCCAGTTCATTTTGCCAATTTGCGGTATTTATATAAGAATTTCTGTATAATATAGAAACTTCTATATGATATATAAATTTTCGTATAATATATACCAACTGTTTTATAATATAAGTGATTTCTACACTTGTCTATTCATTCTTTCAAATTCTCTATCTCTGTTAATTTATATACCGACCAGTTTTTATTAAAATATTTAATTTTTAAATACTAAGTTTTATCAATTTTGATATGTCTTGTTGCTGTTCTCCGGTGCATTGTTTCATTATTTTAATTATATTTTAATGTGTTCTCGAATTTCCTCAATTTTTATAAATCATATATGTCGTAGCCACAATGCAAAATCCGCCACATTACAATGTGGCCACAACAGTCACATTGTAAAATGTTTTGTTCCTTCTTTTATAAAACAACCAAAACACTTCAACAGACTTCAACTGTACATATTCTCATTTTTTACGTATATTTTGTTTTTTGGGTTGTTGTATAAAAGAAGAAACAGATTTGTTATATTTTGTTTTTTCAATGTGGCGGATTTTGCATTGTGGCTACGACATATACATATCTACTTCTTTTCTTTTAAATTAAATTGTGTAATTCAGCCATACATTGTTGACAATTCATGGTCCAGTACACCTGTATTTAATTAATTGTGGCTATATTTCTTATCTGCTTGGTGACGTAAGCCGTATATAACATATTTTTAATTCGTTTAATTCATATTGTACTATTTATTTATATATGTATAACAGGTATTTTAGTCCTGACGATGGCTGTAAAGGTGAAAGTAATCGACTAAAAATTAATAATTTTTTATAACTTAATAAAAAATCCATACGTTTTGGATCGTCTTTTCATTTCAAGTTAACAATAAAAAGTACATACATATTTCTACCACCAATTTGTTTATGTAATTTTTGTAGTTAATAAAACATTACATTAATCTTGCTTGGTTACTTTTTAGTTTTACTTTAAAAAAAATTATTATAAATTGCTTCATAAAATTCGCATCTGCATTCTACTACCAAAACATGGCGTAAGATCATTCATTCCGTTTTAAAAACTTCAATGGAACCGCTACAAGCTTTCATTCTGATTATTATGTATTCTGTGGCATGTTGGCAACGCTGTAAGAAAATTCTCCAAGAATTTTCTATAATTACATTTATGGAATTTTTTAACGACAAGACATGTGTGCTTTTTTTTTGCAAAGTGTTCTAGCTTTGAGCGCCATAGAATTATTTACAATGGATACCTGTCACATATTTGAAATATGCAGTTTTTTACGGAATATTATTTTCAAACATTCAATACCGCCACACAATTTTTTAATAATACCAAAATCACGAAAACTGCTGAAAAATTATATAGTATACTCTGTATACCTTAATCATACTAACTATTTTTCTTCTATTCCTTTGGTTCTACATAAGGAATACTCAACAGTGTATACTTAAAAGTTCCTCTGTTTTTAACTATCTGTTTTAAGTTTCAATTTTAAGATCGCAGTTTTAGTCTGTTTCATGCACATGACATATTCAGGGTGAATACTTTAAATGGAATATCGTTAGTATCGCAGATATGATACATGTTTATAAAAATTCCTGAAATAGATCATTTTTTTGTTTTTAACTTGCCACATTGGAAATATTGGTTTTTCATAAAATGTTTTCCCACATAAAGGCGCAACTTAAAAAACAATATTTACTTCATCATCACAACATTAACATCAAATTTACTTACTGTACCAATACTAATGATAGAAAGTAGGGATTGTTTTCTGTAAATAAGTAAACAACTTAAATACTTTTCATTAAACCTAGTTATGTAAGTGTTATAACTTATAATCAAATATTATAACCCTTAATTCTCAGAGCACTGTTGTCTGTTGTAATCAAACAATACAACCATATTAATAGAATTTAATTACCTGTTGTTTTAATTTACTCCAAATAGTGAACTGTTTATGTGTTCTAAGCCCACGATTCCTTCACAAGGTCGGCTTGATCTAGTAGACTGAATGTCCTCTTTCACTCTGTACCGGTCGTTTGGCGATACTTCAACAATTTTAAATGGACCCCCGAACTTAGGCAATAGTTTTTTATATTCAATATTCGGTGGAAAGCTAGTAATTTTATTAAACACCAAATCTCCGACATTATTAAACTTAGGATGATGTGGTTTTTATTGAACTCGAGATCTTGCTTTATTATGTTTCTGTACAATCTTTTGAACGTCTTTTTACGACTTTTGGTAACATCTAAAGTGTTTTTTCATTTATATCAATGATGTTGTTATTGGTTATGACTATGAGATTGAAGAAGTAATTCAGAAGGCGTGCATTGTGTTATACGATATTTCGTACTATTGTTGTACTTCCGTAACATTGATCCTTATCAATATCGCATTAGCGTTCGCCACAGCGGCACTGATGGTTTTCTTCATTATTTCAATTTGACCATTTGCTCTTGCTAGGCCAACGGCAGCCACCAATAACCTTATTCCTTTACTTTCTACAAATTCTTTTAAAGCGTTATAAGTACATAAATGCTTTTCCTGCATCTGTTACTAGACGTTTGGAATTACCTAATACCACAAAAATTTCCTTAAGATTTCCGATTACATGTTTTGATGATCTATGTGCACTGGTTTTATTAATGTAAATTTGGAAAATCCATCAACAATTACTAGCTGGTATTTGTTTCTGTTTGTTGTTTCTACAAATGGGCCTATAAGTGATCGACATAGAGAGTGTAATGGTCTAACATATTTTAATATTGAATGTGAATAACCTTTTCTTTTAACATCGAGCTCTTTATGACAAAGACAATGAATGCATGATTTCATATATTTTTTATCAATTAATTTGTTCATATTGGGAAACCAATACTGTTTTATTTTGTTAATCTTTTTATCATATCTATGTATTGGTTATGTTATCATGATTAATTTTTTGCTATTTGCCAGCGGCAATTTTTAGGTACTACATACCCGCTTTCTACCCGTGTTTTTGATTTTATATACTGTGTTACCTCGGAGATCGTATTCTTTGAAAATATGTTTGTTGTTTTGCCAATCACCACCAAGTAGTGTATTTTTTTAGATTTATTGTCTGATCTTGATTTTGAGCCTCCCGTAAGTAATCGTGATCTTCAATAAGCTAACTTTTTCATCACTAAGTTGTTTTTTATTTGGGAATTCGTAATTTCGACTTGCGTCAACGTGTTGCATGTGTGTGCTTCCTCTATGTTTAATTTTGAAAGAAAAGTCTTGTAAAAATAGATCCCAACGATCACGTATATCATCAATATGTGGAATGATAGTTTGCTTGTTCATAGCGTTCTTTATCGCAGTACAGTCCGTAATTATTGTAAATTCGTGCCCTGTTAATTAATATCTAAACTTATCAATAGTCTTGACGATCGCTAGCAAACCTGAATTATTTGTTTACTAAAAAATGCCTTTCTTTTTTTCTCGTGTTTTTGAATTAAAATTCCTGCGTAGCCTTTACGACTAACATCTGTGTATACTAGTTTTGGTAGTTCTGGATTAGCGATTAGCGAAAATTAGTTTATTTACTGACGGCATCTGTTTTGTTTTTTAATGGGCTAATTTGATTTTTTGAAATTTTATAACCTAGATAATTTATGTTTTGCATCATAAATAGTGATTTAGGCATATCAATGGTTAATCCGTATTCTTCCAGTACTTTTAGTATTTGTTAGAGGAGCTTTAACCCTTCTGGGATGTTTTTGGAAGATATAAGGATGTCATCTAAATAAGGTACGTCGTAATCTTGCTTAAAAAGTTGCAAAATAGTGTTCATAAATTGTTGAAAAACAGCCGGTTCATAGTATAACCCGAAAGGGACTAGAACCTATTCATAAAGACTGAGGTTATGAATGGTGTAAGTGAAATCGATTTTTCATCCATCGGAATTTGACGGTGTGACGATGCTAAATCAAGACTTGTGACGTATTTGTAATCGATTAGATTTTGAAGAGAGTTCTTCAATAAATGTTATTGGGAATTTATTTTTTACTGTAATTTTATTTAAAGCGTGATAATCTATTACTAATCGTTTAATACCATCTTTTTGATTAACTAGTAAAGCTGAACTGGCATATGGTGATTTACTCCGGTATGACCAGTTTTTCATTTGTTACCTATATTGATAAGTGATAACGTTACGTTGTGTGTTTTACCTCATTTATTTAAATTTAGACAAATACAATTTTCTTGTTTTTCCAAATTTTTTACTAATGAATTTTCTGTGTTCGAAAGGTTTCCGTGTTTAAATTGTTCAAACCTAAAATTACACTCAGATTTATGTTTGAATGTTAGTGTATCGTCAATTCTAAAGTAAACAATTCTTTAACTCTTAGTAAAATTTCTACCAATTAAAATATCTGCACTTAGATTGTCCATATACCCTGTCAAAAGAGAACGTGAGCTGGTTATCATCGATAACATGGAGTTTGAGAGGATAACTAAAGTCAATTTTTGTTAATGCTGTTGTTTTGTACTAGGTTTTGTCAATGAATAAATCTACCTTTGTATTATTTATATGTGTACCTTTATAATTTTTTTTTGAATTTTCAATTTTGTCATAACTACATGCACGGTTTCATCATTCATTGACTTCTCGCCACTTTTTTTCTTGTTTTCGTGTTTGTTTTCAGATTTTAATTATTGATTTTTGATTTAGTGTTCTATCGAGTTGGCCTTTTATTTTACAGAAATTGCAAATTTTGGTGGCATGGTAGCAGGTTGAACAATAATGCCCAATAATAACGCAACATGTACAAATTACAGTTCTTTTATTTTCGGTATTATGTTTATTATTATTGTAACCACTAGTGCTTGGTTGGCTCATAACTTCGTCATTATGGTGTGGCCAAATTTTAGCTTTATGGTGATTTTTACTTTTCAAATATATGCCTAAAATGATTGAATTTGAGATATCCCAGATGCTTGAATAGCCGCAGTTATGGTGCTATCATTTGATTTTTGCTAAGTGTTCAAAATGAAATTCATACAGAGAATCTCCTGGTTTTGGTCTGTGATTGACAATATTGATCTCGTACGCGATACGATTGCTTTGAAATGTAGATGTAAATAGTTCTTTCCAATTTGCCCAAGTATAACTAGTCCACCCAAACTGATTTTCGACTAGATTGTCGTACCACATTTTTGCTGTTCCTGTTAGGTTAGTTTATTTACTAATTGATAGATTATGAAATCATCAGACCATTTATAGAGGTTTGCATTATATTCAATTATTTTTAACCAGTCGTTAACTTACATTTTTTCCTGATCAATATCGGAATATTATTTGACAATTGTACATTAGTGTCATTGGAGTAATGATTACTATGACTTGCATTCTCTGTGACCTTTGGTCTTTTTCGATTTTCGACTTTTGGCTCTTTTTCTATTGGTAGAAAGAAAAAAGAAAAAAAGAAGCAGCTTTCTTTTTCGCAATTTACAGGTCTTTGCTTTTGACATGGTTCACCCACTTCTGATGTAGTCGGGTTGCAAAAGTGGTGAAAATAACACGCAGTTTCACTTGTATTAATTACCGATTTATTACAAATTCAACTTTACTGTCCAACAATTTTACTTATACTACTCTAAACAAAAATACATACATAAAGAATGTGAGTGTGATTCACAGAATTACAAATTACAATGCTTAGAAAAACAACTTATAATATGATTCAATAATTACAATGGATTATAATAAATAAATTAATATGGTCCGCATGAAAATTTTAATTTTTACCACTATCAGAACTGAAATTTTTATAAATAAAATAATACTTTTGGAATCCATTTGTGATAAGATTTTAAACGAGGTATCATGTGATACACTTTTCCATTTGAAAAAAATATTTGGGGGTGGTTCCGCCTTTATACATATATACAAATATTTTAACCGCAAACCAACGTTTTAGTTTCAAGTTAAAAGCAAAAATCTACCTGTTTTAGAAATTTTTATAAACATGTATCATTTCTGATAAAGCCCTAAATTTACCATCCTTGTGGCTTGGTTCTATAAGGCCTAATAGAATTGTGTGTTTTAGTACCAGTTCTTGAGGACCTTAAGTCCTGACAATAATATTGTTTGTACAACTGGTTTAGGTTTTTTACGATTTCGACAAAGTTCTGCCTCCTGAAGTGCAAGCAAAAATATTAGAAATAGAAAACTATTCGATAGTTGTCAACGATCTATTTGCCATCCACGTGAACCACTTAAAACTATAGATACGATTGCCTCCAAAGTATATTTCATTGCCAATCTTAGTATGTATGTTAATAAAAGTGACTATACTCTGTTTATTGTGCAGCAGACTATAAAACAATAGGATTTTCGAAATATTTGCAAACCGTATATTTTTATTTGTGTTTATATAAAGAATTGCTTTGATATACCAATAAAAACCAGCATTTCTATGACTTTCCGAACATAGCTGATTATCATAGTTCGTTTTACGATGAAAACAGTATATAATTATTAGGAACATATTAGAAAATATACTAAATTCTAGAAAATTCTAATTTAATAACAGTAAATTGGGTATTGCAGTTTAGGCATTTCAATAAAAGACTTTTCATTAAAATACTTATGTTTTTTACTAAAACGTCTAGTTACTGTATCAAGATTTGTGATAAAGTGTAATTTTTATTTTTAACATTTTTACCTTTAAACTTAAAAGAACAGTGTTTTTTATTGGAGCAAATAATTATTAATTGTTTATAACAATTTACACAGAAGGACATTAAGGGTACAAATTATTACATAGAAATCACCTGATAGTTATCAAGCTTAATTTTGTGTGAATATTTTTTTGAAATACAATGAGGATTATTGGAGTTAAATATAAGTAGGGGCCATAAAAATCATTTATCTTGTAAAGAACGAACTATAATTTTATTTTCAATAAAGCAGAATGTAACTGCATCTTAATTTGAATACAAATGTAAGGATTTACATTATTATCTCGAATTTAATTAATTCGAGATTAAAATAAATATATGAGATTAAGCCCCGGTTTTTCCACCTTCTTGTAAGTTTATCCTGCTGTAATTTCCTTCGATACGTTTGTTAAGACATTTGTTTCTATGGAAATTACGGGCAGGATAAATTTAAAAAGAGGTGGATAGACCGCGCCTAAATTAATAAATTAACGTACATATTCTGTTTGGTGACCAGTGTCTCCATTTAGCTTCATCTTGCCCGATTACATGTCTTACCCCATATTATATCTACGACTTTATCTTATCTCGGATATCTTTATTTCTGTTTCTGTACCTGAGTCTAATCCCTAGCATCGCCCGTTTCATCGCTCTTTGCATCACTCGTTAATTGGTTTGTAGTCTTTCTGGTCATTACCATTGTTTCTAGTTCATAGTTCGCTATTGGCAATATGCAGGCATTGAAAACTCCTTGTTTAAAGGACCTGTCAGGAGATGAAAATCGATTTTTTTTATTACATATTATTAAAATACAGATTTATTTATACACGTTACATGAACTATTTTTCAAATTTTTTCAATAATAAACCTACAAAAGCAACGTAAAGATTTTGCTATGACGTCATCGTAGTCCTAAACAAACGAAAAGTTTGTGAATAATTAAGATTTTTCTTTATATTTTAAAACATACTGTAGATATCAAAATGAAATTTTGCACAAAAATATAGTTTATTATTACACATCTTCTTGTAAGATTTTGAAAAAATTGGCCACCCCCTTCTACTAGTTTTCCTGGAGGGGGTGGTAAGAAACTTTTAATTTTGCCACATTCATTAGGCTCATTTGATAGATAATTTAAGTAGGAATCTTTTATGTCCCTTGACATTTTTTGTTTAAATGTACAGTTTTCGAGAAAAATTCAAAAAACTACGGACAACGTTGGACTACGGTGACGTCACGCACTGTGCGGCGCGACATCTGTTTCCGAAAAATAACCACTAATTTCCAAAAAATTCCTAAAATGACTTCAGCATAACGTTTTTATACACTTAATAGTAACTTATATTGGGTTTTCAAAATTTGCGTTATTTCCTGACAGGGCCTTTAATTGTGTATCAATTATCTACGTCACATTCTACCTATTACGAGTACTTGATACTTAATTGTTGCGAGAAAACAAGGCTATAATAATGATAAATTTGACTTATATTGTAATGTTTTGCTTTCGTATTCAGATATTATCGAAGATGGCATCATTTTTTCTACGAAATCGTCATTTTTTTGTATGTTCTACGAACGAGAGACAATGCTTTTAAGATATATTGATGATTTTATTATTGAATGGTTTTAGGGGATGAGAAATAAAGATATTTTCATTTCCATTCCCATTATATATTTGATTTATGAAACCATTGTAATACATTAATAAAATTACATTGTGTGTCGTTGTAATAATTTTCCACATTTTTCTGAATATTATTTATTCAATGTATGTTTATTTGAAGATGATGTGCATGACAATGCATATTGGGATCAGCA
>SSSI01010157.1:0-18203 GCA_004796505.1 Oryzaephilus surinamensis
ACCAAATGTATATATGTATGTACTATCTTTTTCTAACTTCTATTCATAAATGTGACGTTTATGTTCGTAGAGGCATTCTTAAACTGCAACTACTATACATATTTATTTTTGGCTTCTGTAATGATCAATTGAAATTTGTTTTGTCGGTTATTTCGCATTTATATATAATTTGTTAGGAATTATGTTTTTTAATAACATGACAACCTTTCTGAAACAAATTGTTTGTAATAAATTTGATATTACATTTAGAAACCGCAGAAAAATAATAAACCGTGTAATATACAGCTGAAATGAATTCAAATATGAACATACATAATACTCCTACATGTGTATGTGTATATGTAAATGCAATGTTCAATTTTACAATTTCTAGATATGTACGTAAATGTATCAACAACAATGCAATGCATCAGCAATTACGCGTATTAAATATTTAACTATTGTTTTATTTTTTAATTATCTTTGTATTAATTATATTAAATACGTTTTAGAGTCCTGTAATAAATTTTTTAGCCGCATTAGTAGATATGAAACGACTCGTTAGACTAAAATCCATTGAGAACTAGTAAAAAACCGTCTAATTAATAAAAATATTGTTTAAGATTACGAAAAACGTTAACAAAGATAACTTTTACACTCAATTATCAATTTAGTCCGTAGTTATTTATTATTTTTGAAAAGTTTAATAAACAGTCCTCGATTATAATTTTATTGCTGTAATAAAATTTTATATGTATTAATTTCTTTCAAATACAGAATACAGCTTATCTAAATATAGTATCGATGATTATTTTTTTAATATTTGAATTCAATTTTATTATAAACTATAAATTTTATAAATAAAATATTACCAATGCACACTATTACGGACATTTCCCACCCCCGTCTTTCCTTGCAACTTTGTAATATGCATTTAAATTATTCATAAGTACATTACATATATTAAATATATAATAATATGTAAAGTATTCAATAAAATACACTCGTATAAATAATTTTCAATGTTGCTTTCTAGTCCTATATTACATTTATTATGTTGATATTGCTCTTTTATCTCCACCAATTAAAAATGAATAAAAAAATTCATTAATTGTGGATCGATGCATGTAAAAATTCGTTTTTAACAATGTTATGGAAACATTTTTTTTGTTCAAAATATACACCTGTTTTTGACTTCTGAATGTTATTTGAATAAATTTCAGAGAAAAACATTTTAAACTGCGGAATCAACGATTATCGACAGCAGTTGAATAAAATTTTGTAAGCTGTGGTATTTTTTTATTCTAACTGTAAATTATGGTTTAAGTCTCTGGTTTAAGTAAGCTTTTATTTTAATTCCGAATAACAACTGTTTAACAAGATTTACTGCAGTTTGTTCACCACTTTTGTTCACAAAAGTATTATCGTTACATTATTATATTGTTTCAATTAAAACAATTTTGTTAATTTAGTGTTATTTGAAATAATTAACGAGGTACATATGTAATTTCATAATTCATGTTAGTCCTTCATTAATTAATTACTTTAATCTATTATAAAACAAGAAATTTATAAAATTTCCATGAAAAGCAACATAATCTTGATACGAGTAGCAGTTTTTTTACACTCGTTATATGTGCTTTAAAAGTTTGGGATCGAAAGTGTCTCATGTGTTGGATAATGTGGCCCTGATGTGCCTTTTGAAGTGACGACAAGTTTGAAAAACTTTATATTCTGGTTAAAAAAGTAGCACACAGATATCAGATTCAGATACATCTTTTCAGGATATATATATATATTTATTAGACGACACGTGTAATCGTTTCGTTAACGATAAATAAAGTAAAAAAAGCTCTCAGAGATATGAAGAACCATATTTTAAAGGCGATAGAATTTAAAATGGTTTCATCTATATTTATATTTTCTTCTGTAGAGACTTATTGCACGAATAAAGCTATAAAATTTTTGTCTTCAACTTTACACTTTATAAAACGTCACGTGGCAAAAGATAATTCAGTCTTCTTTTGTTGGCTTGTTTAATATTTTTGCTTCATTTGTTTATAATTTACAGATAAAAGTTTGCATAACGAACATATCCGGACACAGAAAACCTAAACAACTTTTGTGTTTTCTATTATTAAAATATTGCAACTATATTTTCAGTTTTTTTCTGTTTTTGTTTTATACAACATCTAGTTTGAATATCAATTTATAAACTACTTACAATTTGGCAACGGAACGTACAATATTTTTATTTTTTATTCATCTGAAACACATTTTGGCATTTATTCAGAAAATGTGAGATGAAAGTGTTTGAATTTGAACATAAAATGTATTTATTATTTGTTTTTACAACATTTAAATTGTGTATAATAGGTGCACTTGGATTTACTTTGTCGTTTATACTATGTGTATACGTATAATGAATTATTTAAGCCTATATATTCCAGTAATCAATATTTAGTTAGTTGGACAAGTGGCCCTTTAAACAACCAAGGGAATAATAACACAAAATCTGAACCGAACTAGATGTAATTACTTTAAACCATTCAAATGTGCACACATTAGAATTTCATATTAATTGCACATATTTTTCATTAGTTGATATCATCGACCAAAATCAAGTATAATCGGTTTTATGAATATTCATCGAAATCTGTAAATCGTAACCCGAAAGATTACAAATTATTGGTAAAATGTTTTAAACTATTATCTGTATGTTTTTGTGGAAAAAAACCCATTTGGCCGTAAAATCCATTAACGTTTATAATAGTCGTCTTATTATGGCATAATTTAATTTATCAATGTAATAAATTATTGAATATTTTAATGTTAATAAATACCAGCAAGAGAGAGAAAGCGTCTTTTACTTATAAGATGGATGAAATCGTTTAATATGCGATAGCGGTATTGGACACTATTTTCCCAAATATGGAAGAATATTGATTTTCGATAACATTAATTTACATTTTTCTTATAAAACAGATTTTTCAAAAACGGTGACTTAAAAATGATTAATTCATTTAATGAATAAGAAAAGTTAAACGATCACGAATTCTTGTAAGCAAATTCCTGAGATAAAAATTTAACGTTTAACACTTAAAGATCATTATTTTGCTTAATTTACTTACACTTCATTCATTTAAACCATTTTCATTAATTTTAACATAAAGTGCACATTAACCATGTGTTCATCGACACTGAAGACGTGTTTTTTAATAAAAAAATTGATGGTAAGAGAAAAATTTCCTGGAAAATTTATCTGTAGGGATATGGATTTGGCTTTAAAACTACCATCGAATATAATTTTGGTGCGATCATATCCAACTGGATTTGATATGATCGCATAAAGGTATATAAAACCCATACATATATTTTAACCTTTATTTCAATTTTAAAGGCACCTTATCATTTTAATCGAACATTAAATAAACTACCTTGTAAATGTATTTAATAATAAAATGCGACGACAATTTTGTATCTTGACTTGTTTTAATTTAAATTCAATTTTTATTATCACGAGTATATATACTTTGGAATAATTATTAACGTATCATAAAAAGCAAATTATCTATTATATACGTAGATTGCAATAGAAATATATCTAACGAATTTTTTATTATTTATTTGTTTAGATGGAAAACTTTAAACTACACAAAACTATTAAGAAACATTTCCATCTATTATAAATGCATTTTTACAATTTTACGTTAGTTTTTCGTACTACGTTACTATTTTGTAAATAAAATACGTGTGTGACTTTATTAAAACATTTTTCTACAATAATCACGCCCATATTTTTATTTGACTAGATTATACGATCATAAGTCCGATACAAATTATTTTCCACGTATGTTTACTAATGCTTATTCGATCGACATTTAACTTTATTAGTTTACAAACAAACTTATATCAGCTTATATGTACGTTATTAGCTGATAAAACACTTTTAACTTCTCTCTAAACCTAAATTTACTACTAACGAGTATTATTTCAGTTTTATTTACAATAATTATATATTGAATTAAAAATATATCGCGCTATACATTTCGTAACCGCATCACATAATAATTTATACTTTTTTACGATCAGTTAATTTAAAATTAGTATAATTTTTTCAATTATTTTTCTAATATTTTATTGCAAAATTTATGGTGTTCATCATCTTTTCGAACAGATGGCCAATTCCAATGAGCAATTTACGTTATTTTTTTTATCATAATCGATAAAGAAAAAACCTGCTGTTACCGCAAATCGATAAAATGTATAGTAATTTGAAAACTAATAATAACAAAAAAAGGACCTGTTGTGGTATTTTGAAGCGGTTTACAAAATTAGAACTTTTCCACGTTGTCATTATTTAGCGGAATAAAATTTTTGATTGTTTATGTAACTCTCAATTATTATCCCAAGAAACAAAATGATTATTGATAATGTATTAAGAATGAACACTTTGGTAATAAGTTTTTTATAAGATTATTATATAATGACAATGAATTGACGTATTCCATAATTTTGATCACTTACTGTTTTGTTGTTGTTGTTGTTGTTGCTGTTGTGTTGCAGATTTTCCACTACGACACAATGCATTAATAGTCCGCGAAATGGCATTCCACATGTCATCGCGCTCTGTTCCATGTAAAACAACGCGTACAGTTCATCGTATTCGGAGATACTAACGTCCCGATCGCGGGAAAAGCGTCGCACAGCATCTTGATAAGATACGGATACAAAACGGGAAAAAATTTCGGAGCAGTAGAGGAGCAGGCACGCAACTATGAAATAGCATGCGCTCAAAATTCAAACTATACGATAGATATACACGCATATGTCACATATATGTATATAAAATTAATTACTTAAATTGCGATAAATAAACTTATATGCAATACCGAACGACATATTATTATAAATTATAATTAATGCGGCATATGTACGTCATTATTTATATTTTATTTCCAATTTGACTAATTCATTGGCTACCATTTAGATATTTGTTATTTTTGTTAAACCAAATGATGTTTTATGTGTTCGTGTTGTGGATGAAAATTTTGCCAATTTTCTATATTTAGAATAACATAATTATTTTTATATTAAATGCTTACACACACATTTTTTCTTGCTTTTATCAAAAACATGTATGTGTATTTTTTTAGTATGAATTAAGACTGTAAAAATGGTCGGACGAGCTTGTATTTTTAATCAAGTTCTAAATTTCTAAACAACTATATACATATATGATTTTTGCGATATCTTTATGAATATTATGTTTTTGATAGGTTTATGCATGTGATATAATGCAATTTACGTTGAAATATCTAATTATAGTTGAAATTATTTTCGTATAAATTCAAATAGAGCACGAAATAACTAATCAAAGATAAAAACCATCCTTTATACAGAATTTGTGTGAGTCAAATACCATTGTATTTTGTTCAGTTTGAAGACTAATTAGGAATTGGTAGAAAAGACAAATGGATATTTTGCGTATGACACTGTATACAGATATTGAATACTTGTAAATTAATTATATTCATTATTTTAATTAACTTTGAAGTTTCTCTGTTAAGTTTTCCAAAATAAATTAGAGCCAACATTTAATTACATATCACAAGTATAATACTTTGCAAGTGTAGAAGATGTTTAAAGTTTGACTGTTCTTTTGGAAAGTAAATAAGTTTCAAAAGAAAAATGTGTTTGGGTTATAAAATTAAAAAGAAAAATTACTTTTTTTAATTCGTTAATTTCAGTTTGTAGAAGTCCTATAAAGTTTGCAACAGCAATTAATTAGGTAAATTTATAACCACTTCATTGAACTTACTCATATATTACTACTCGTAAATTGGATTTAAATTTTATTTATTTTTTATAATTAAGTACGTATTTTGAAAATTTAATAAATATGTAATTAAATGTGTTTTCCAAGTTTGTAGAAATAAATAAAAGTTTTATTACACCAAAAACAAACAAACCATTGTTATTGTAATATTAAACGTATTGTTTAATTTCAAATTGCATACATGCATAAAATATAAATGAAATCATTAAAAATTTAGTATCCACTTTGTTTTATTTGAATTATCCGAAATTCTGGAATAGTAATAAAGTCTCTATGCAACCAACATTTCAAAGCAAGCTAAACAGAAATCTGTACAGTTTCAAATATACAGTTATCTATTTAAAAAACTCGATATATTTTGAATAATTACCATATATGGGATTCAGTTTCCTATTATTGTTCCTAATTCGAGCACGTTGATACTTAAGGGTGTCGTTAGGCATCACAAAGGGCCACTCTTTTTCAGCAGCGATGAACCTTTTTTCGTAATCTATTTGGAAAAATAAAAAATAAAATATAATAAACAACACACAAGAGAGAAGGAACGATAAAAATTTTTATTACAATAATTAATTTGATTTAGTATCGTTTGAAAATTCTATTGTATGTAACTTTTCTAGCACACTTTCCAAATGTAGGCCAGCAAAATCACAATAAGAAATAAATTGAAAAAAGCGCATTGAGAACATGTCGTGCCCTTTAAATTTTCCGCTATATGCACTCTGACCTACCATCATCAACAAGTCTTCTTTAATTCTACATACACACATTCAATGTCCCATTCTCGGAATCTTGGACATGGGAAGTAATTGAACTAGCATTAGCATTAGAGTGAAGAAGTTTTGCAACATCATTAACGTATGCATGGACTAGACTTTGTAGATACATTTAATCCTCAGCCGAAGAACCGACCGACCATTACATCTATGGGAATTGGGTTAAATATTATTAAAGCCGATAGTGTTCCTCTAATAACATGTACACGCCACAAGATATTATTATTAATTATGTGTCCATTATAGTTCCTTATTGAACATTGTAATTAGCAGTAAATAATAATGACGCTGTATACATATTTAGATAGATGTTGCTGTTGCCTTTATGTTTTGCACACCTATAACTTATATTTATTTTGATTTTGAAAATGCATATGTAAATGCATACTATTTGCCGGATGGACGGTAAATTTCTATTAAAGGAAATGAATGCTGTTTAATTACAAAAGATTTTTTCCCTCTGTTTCATTATATCATTGATAATTGATGTCCTTTTTGAAATTCCAAAACCAACCCAAGAAATTTCATTAGATACAATTTTGCCAGCGTTTGCAGCTCATTAACCTCGACTGTTTATTGCATACCGTTTTATTTATATTAATTTCGCTCTCTTATTTTGCCCTTATAATAATAAACCAATATTCTTTGCAACTGTTGCTTTATTTGAATAGAAGGTGCGGTTATATTGCTTTTTACAGTTCAGTTTTAAATACAATTTGATACAATTTTGTAACGCATGTTGAGACGATCATCAGCAAACTGTGATAGTTTATAATTTGCATGAATGTTTATGGATCTTTTGGTGAAATATACTGTAACAAACATTCAAATTGTCAACACAGATGGTTAGTATATTTCGAACGAATTTCCATATATATTTTTTCTAATCTAATAGAATTTACCGCTTTTCTAACGAAATATTCTTCCGCTTTTCAATAATAATACAAATAAACGATATAATTAAATTGTAGTTTATCTTTCGAGTTAAACAATAAATTAGAAAACAATTTACATTTTATTAGTGCAATAAAAGGTATGATGTATAATATTTCGATATTTTATAGACGATATAAAATTTATTTACGTGTATAAGAGCTACAAAAGAACGTTTAGTATTTGCAATAAAAATAAATATATGTAGGTGCATGTTTACTATTACTTACACATATATTGTTAGTCTTACCTATAAAATATGATACAATGTAAATTTTACTTGCCAGAATGTAAATTCTGCAGTGGTGAAAGCTGCTTCTTCGTGTTCAAGTCCGTTGTTGGTGTACCACCCATAACCCTTATCTCGGCACTTCCATCACAACCCCGAATTGGTGCTACAACTATTTGCACCTGAGGAAATATTATGTGTTATTACAGTTGGACGTGTACAAAGTTTATCTGTTGTTCGTGCAATAAAAAACTGGTTTCAGTAATCAATTAAGTCAAGCGTATTTGTTGTACAAAACTATTTTGAATTTAATTATATGGATGGGATATTGGGTATGTGTCTGATGTGGAGTGAGAATAAGTTCATCCAACTTTTGATAAAAAAAATAGTGTTAAGTATACAGTGGTGTGCAAAAGTAACAGTCAATGAGGATTCAAATTCAATAAAGTCGATACTGAAAATTTTGAACACAGTTTTTACTTGATGGTAAAAGTGCCTCGTATTTCTGCACACCACTCTGTATATGTATAAATGTAAAATATAAACTTTTGACCCCGCCATAACACCGTTTGAGCTAGGGGGAATCACTGCTACCGGTGTGGTAATTAGAGCAATATAAAATATTATTTAACGAATTTCGTTACAATATAAATAAATGAAAAATTTAAATTGACCAAGGAATTATAGTAATAAAACTTTTATTTAACTTTATAAATTAACATTTTTTTTGTATGCATGCAATTTTTAAATAAAACATGTAATCGTTTATTTTAATTAAATTGATTACTCCATATTGATATAGATTTTTATGTCTTTACTTCAATAAAAGGTATAAAGTTTTTCAAATTGTAGAACTGTTCCAGTATAAAAATATTTTTTTATTATTTTCAATTCAATTCAAAATTTTCACTGAAGCTGATATAACCGTTACAACTTTCATTTTACAAATGTTTCAATAGAATTATAAAATATTTTTAAATCTTATATACTTTTCGCAAAGTTATATTATACACACGTTCACGTTAAGATAAATATCTTTAGTATTATATCTTTTCTGGTCATAAATAAATAATCTTCACTATATGATCGATCAATCTTGTTTCGCATTTTCAAAGAAAAATCTCCATGCATTTGCAATTTCCTTTTTTGCACATACGAATCGGTACATCTGTATAAAATTTCCATAGTTATTAGAAAATTTCTACGAAATACATTTTTTCAGCAATCGTTAAACTTGATCTTTCTTTAAACATCCACACACGTCCATCTGTTCACGACAATACATTATTCTTCCATCCAATTTAATTAAGAATTTCGTATTATATATGTATTAGGTGCAAATACAATTATGTGTTATTCTTTACAGCTCATATATAATAGTTAATGTTAATAGTATTCTAACAAATTCTAATATGAAAGCGAATTATTATAAAGTATATGTCTTGTATATACGTGCGATTTATAATAAATATATCTATATGTATGATGATCATTAATTATATACACTGTATATGCCAATCAAAGAACTGTCAGAGGAATATAATCCACTTATCACTTTTGTATTATACCCTCTTTTAGCAATAATAATAATAAAATACAGTTCAGTCAACTTGTATTGCAATTTCTTTAAATGGATTCCTGCAATGATTTAAGAATAATAATAGATTGACGATTATAATAATTGTGGTATTGTTATTTTGTTCGAGATATAGAAAAAATGTCTAAGAAAATTTTCTAGCTGGGATTGCAATTGTGATCATATCAAAAGTAAATACAATATTAATATATCTATTGAGAATATTTTTTATTTGTTGTAACAGATGTTGGAAATAATGAAACTGATGATTTCCGCATCCATAAAGTGACAAATTATTATATTCTCGTTAAAAACATTTCACTTTTGTTATAGTATAAATTTGAAAACTTGCCGATATATCTTCTTTTAATTTATATATTTACTTGAAATTCGGATGGACTTTGTTTGCAACAACCATTTTCGTTATAGGTTTGAAAATTCGACATTATATACGAACTTTAGCTTTAGTGCACACTTATTTATGGTAAAACTTCCACTAAACATTATTTTATTATTATTGCAAGAATATAACTTTGGAATGTAGAATTTTCGTGACGATCTAATTTCATTTTGTTTATTTTTGAATATAAAATTTAGATGGTATTTAATGATAGAATAATTAATATCTGTTGCATGACACTGAGGTACAAAATATAAATTAAAAATTTCGTTCGTGCTATTTTTAGTCAATTTGTAATGTATTTTAAGATATAATTTCATTAGCAGGTACGAAAACGTACATTTCAAATATTTAGGTGTTCATGATAATTGGAAACAGTTCATCTAGTCACTGATTTTAATCCCTTGCAATTGTGTACCATCTCGTCATTGATCGAAAGTAGATAAATTTGAACACATAACAATTGAAGCTATATTATAAACGATTTTATGACTTTGATGTCCTGAAATCCGTTTGAACTATGTTAAAGCAACAAAGTTTATTATTTTTTTGTAAAATATATGCTATACATGTGGCAAAATAATTAAAGACAGACAAAGCGTCTTAAGAAGATTATAAACACGATTGAAATATTTTTAAGTGACCAGTTGGCTTTTTTTTGTAAAGCATTATAAAGTGACGAGTTGGCCTCTGTTAATCGTTGTTTCACTTGAACAACACAGTTTAAAGTGACTTTGAATAAACAAATAAATATATTACTCATTATGTAATTTTCAAATAAAGGTTTTTTACATTTTGTTTTGCATACAAATCCGTTACATCGCATGTTATTTCGTACAAATTAATTAAAATTGTTTATATTCATTTGTATTATATGCATGTGCATATAAGATTAATAATTTCTTCTATTATTGCCACTATATCCATCATTAATCAATCATAATGATGTCTGGCATTAATATTTTTTCAATGATAAAAGTGTCATTCAATGTATTCACCATCGGCTTTATAATACGTGTTTTTGCTTAATTAATTTTCCAATATCGACAGCTATTTACTTATTTTGTTCGAACATTTCCACTATTAGAGTACGAGTAGTTATTTGCGATAATTGAAATTACAAGAGTATACACATCTTGACTAATCGTGTCTATATGTATTTCTACAAGTGAAATTCTTCTATTGGCTGTAAAAACGGTTTACATGTAAAATTACTCAAAGGACGATAATTTGCTGGCAAATAAAAATGAAAATGTGAGCAAACGTACCGTATATGATGTATACTTTTAGTTACGTACGTATATGGAAAAAAGAGAAACTGAAAATGAATTATTCATTGAAAAATGTAATTGTTTTCTGCATGTCTTTTTAACAACTTTTTTTAAAATTAAATAAGTTGACGTATGATGGAATGTTAAAGCTTTTGATTAAAATATGGTGTTTTTATATAATAGGTGCTTTTAATGATAATTATTTCATGTTTTGTTTGTTAGAAATTTGTTTTTTCCATTAAAAAGATAATTAAAAAATTATACAATGATAATTTTTCCTTATGTATCTTTAAGTGCAAAGCTGTAAAAATATTAAAAGTAATCTTTATCATTATCATCATTATTTTAATTGCACATTTTTATTAAGTATAGGTGCGGGATTTTTCTAGTAGTGTGCAAATAACATATTTCTGAATCTTCATAATAATATGCGCACTTTTGCACTTTTGTTGCTAAGAATTATATAATGTTTATTTATACAATGTTTTTATAGCTTATGGTAAAATGTATTTCATATTGTGATAACACCAACGTTATGTATAATATGCACAATGATTTCTATAAACAAATTAGTTTCAGCGCGATTTTTAAAGATAGTTATCAAATTTATTTTTATGCGAAAAATAAACGCTAAACATGCGCTTTTCATTTTCATTTGTAGTAAATTTGTAGCTTCTGAAATTTATAGGTCAAAAACAGCTCTAGGTGTTAATAATAAACTTTTTCGACTATACATATATGTATACACCCGGAAGATGTAAAAGATATCTCATTAAAACTCAAAACACGACATTCTAACCCTTTTCATGCACAGCAAGCGTCACATATATGAAAGATTTTCCTCATTTACAATTTAAATAGAAATATTCCATTTCGAATACCAGAAAAATCGGTTTTTCATAATCACATTTCACTGTATATGAAAAACAGATTTTTTTTGTTTTGCATTTTATTAAAGCAATTAGCAGATATAATAAAAATGCATTACTGGCAATGACTCGCCTTTTTCCCTATATTGTTGTGTTGGAACAGATCAGTAAATCGCGAATGAATTAATCGTGTTCCAGATGAGTTGCCGGAAAAATGAAAAACAACCACGTGCTCTCCAACGTGGAAACCGTAGGGAGAAAAATCTGTTTTGGATCAATAAGTGCGCGCGCGGAGAGGTGCGGTTCGTCGAATATCGTTGGAAATCGCGGACCGCGTGTTAAATTTTCGTATTGTGCGACCTTATATATATATAAAGTATACTGGTGAATTGCGACCATTAGTCACATTGTAAGCGTGTAGCTACTTGGAGTTTAGGAGCTATATTTATATCTTGTAGCCTAGCTAAAAACATTCCCACTTAGATAATCGACTGATAAACACACGAGACGCACACATTTCGTCTGTGACGTGAAGACCACCACGAAGACGTCGTCGTCGGGGAACGTTGTCCTAGTGCCACAGTGAACAGCTGTTCTGCAACTGCAATAAAAACAGAAAAATCTGTGCCGTGTCGGTAAATGCCGGTAATGTTGTTGTCAATAGAACTGTGCGTTTGCTGGTGACGAGTTCATGGCAGTGGTAAATTTAGCCATGTCCTCTCTTCGACGTCGCAACTGTTTCCTGGTGTTAGCTTTTGTCGTCTTCATTCCGTTCTGCGTTTTCGTCCTTTTCTCCGTGCCAGGTAATAATCAAAAATCAAATAACAAATGTGCACTTTAAAGCGCACACGTGCTTTATATAAATAAAAAATTCAAATGCAATTACATTAATGAAATGAAAAATGGATGTTGTAAACTTTTTAACGTTTCATTGAAGTGAAACAGCCTTGACTCAATTTGTTTCATACATGAATATTGTTTTATATTATGCACCTTATCAGAACTAATGGCAAGCTTTTTTTGTCAAAGGACGCCTACAATTTTTTTATTAAATTGTAATTGATCTCTTTCGGGAACATCCTCTTTTATGAATGAAGCATTTACACGCAAAAAATCTTTTCTTATGAAAGGATTTCAAAGACACTAGCTCTCTATATACAAAAAAACGGACGATATATTAAGCCGTATAAAAAGGCAAATAAATTTTATTTTCGTTTTTGGGTTTTTTCGGGGCTCTGGTTTTTAATTAAAAAACTTAAACAATCCCTCTAAAATTTATGAAATTAAAAATCTAATATATCTTATTAATTAATAGGGCAATGTCTCTAAGCTTGGTCTTAATAAGGAATACCTACCTAGCATTAATTAAAACTTTGGAATAATTAAAAATTGGACCAGCTGGACGATCAACTGAAAAATAAAACGAATTTTGACAATGTAGAAACTATGAACGGAAATATTTGATAACGTTTGAGCGTTTTTTTCTTCTAGTTTTTACGATAAACTTCCTCGATAAAATTTTAAACACAACAGCATCTAATCTGAATATTTACTATCGGAAAATATTGTTTCACTTTCACATATATGAAAAACAAACATTTCGCACAATGCATACGAACAAAATATCCAAATAAAATATTCATTGACTTGTTTTTTAAACTCGTATTGATCGTTTTTATTTTCTCTCATATATTTTCTTTGTGTATAAAACAAATTTTCATGTATATGCAAATTATTATCTAATTATAATTATGAATATTAACCAGATATAGTGTTAATTTTATTTTCGTACAACATGTTTTTACTTTTGTGTTGCTTTTTTCTGTGAATAATTTAGTGAGTAAATTACACTTTCGTTCATAAATTTTTGATGCAAACATTATTATGTTCCTCTTGAATGGTTTACGTAATAGTTACGCCATTTGGTATGCAAATCTCAAATTATTAGTTTGATTTCCTTAGGAAAAAGTTGTCGTTCAAGTAAGTGAAGATTTTTTTCTGTTGATATTTGTTTCTACATTTTATTTAAATTATATTATGCATTGGTTTATTCTTAGACAAATATGTAATTTCCTTGATCTTTTTTATTTTTATTCAGGAATTTTAATAGAACCATTTATGGCTCTTTCATACATAAATTATGATTATTTTGTACCAACTAATTATATGTAGTTATTTTCAGTAATTATTTGTTTCTCGCTATGGTTTCTGGTTTAGAAAAATTTTCAATTTAAAATAAATATTAGTTTTCTCATTGAAAAAAAAATGTAAATATGATATGTTTACATAAATATTACATAAATATTTTATCAACAGTCTTAGATTACTTTAAATTTGATTATAGGTAGTTTATATTAAAAATTTATTTTCAAATTCGTTACTATATAGTATGTGTTTTTTACTACTATTTTTTATTCATTTGTCCTATATGTAAACTTTTTTCGAGATTCGAAAAATCCATTTATTATCATTCATTACTGTCACTGAGTAGTTTTTTAAAGCTTTTAAAAGTGCAATTTTCAGCGGTCGAATTGGACTCAAATTGAACAAAAACAAACAAAATCGTGACATAATTAATTTCACAACAAATGCTTCACCAAGTTATGTATGAAAAGTATTGTTTGTTTGTAAATTAATATATTTTAAATTATATCATAAGTTTTAACATCTACTCAGACGATTTAGGATTTTGTCAAAAATATAGCGGTAACAATATAATAAGAAATTAAAGAAACTATAGTCTATTCATTTAGGGAAGAAAAAGGTTATGATTAGTCAGTTTCCACGTGATTTAATTTTTTAAATTTTATTGGTCGAAAGCAAAGTTAGGTGGAGCGTTGTGGCAAATGTACACAATTATTGGATTATTTTGAAAAACGTCATAATTCAAGATTGACGCTTTTTCTTCCCTATCTGAATAGAGTGTAAGTACAGATCTCAAAAAAATTTCAGGCCTCTTAATACTTAGAACATCAATTTTCTACCATATTAGTATACATATATGTATATATAGTTATTTATACGCATATTAGTGATAACTTAATTAGTGATACTATAATAGTTGTTTTTAAAATAATGAGGTAAATTTTCCATTTATATTAGGTTACTTCTGAAGTACTAACATTGAAAATTTTGAAATATAGAGAACAAAATGAGAATTATTATGTGGACACTAACTGTATCATAAATTACAAACTAGAAACTACATACTTGTAATAGTTGAACTATGTTGTACATTATAATCAATTTTATTAACGTGTTTTTTATATTGATCATTCAATTAACCCATATCTATAAAATATAATAAGAGATTTATATTAAATATTAAAATAAAATTTAAATTGTATCAAATTACACTCGTTTTTATATTATACGTATTATAATAATGTTTCAATGTACTGTAAAATATTCTCACTTATTAAATGAACAATTAACGTTTATCCAATAATTGTATTATGGTGTACTTGTAGACTAGATTTTTATTTCTTCATGTTAATTGGATCGAATATGTACCGAGGTTGAGCCGTTATCCGATATTTAATTGCAAGCAATATATAAATACTGAAGAAATATGTCACATGTGGTGAAATTGTAGACACATTAACCTTTTTCTCGTATGTTTTAAACATGTGATCTACACGTAGATTATTTCAGAAACATATAAAATCTTGTACAAGTTTCATATAACAAAAACTAAGTAATATTATACATATTTTGTATGTCGGTTTTGTATAAAATCTAATTAAATACACCTTGATTATTCGATTTCTAATAATAATTACGTGTTTATTTTGTCATTTGCTTATCGATTTCTTAGTAAAAATGAGATTGATGCCACGTAATTTTAGTTATATTGGATGTTAGAGATAAATAAATATACAGGGTGATTCAGAATAATTCAGAACTAGTATCAGTGATTTTTTAATAAAATTCCATACATTGTTTTGATTTTTTTATTTTGTGTAAAAGCGAGTAGTCCAATCAAAAAAATTAAGAGACAAAAAAGTTTTATTATTAAATTTTCTATTAAAAAAGCTGGTTTTCGCAGTATCTTTATAACTAAACAAAAAAGTTGTGGTTATCGAAAGTTGCTGCCACCCCTATAGAAACTTTTTTAGATGGCCGAATTTGTTCAAATTGTAAACATTAGAAGAGAAGCAAAATATTCTTTCTTGTCGAATTGGTACTTTGAGAGCTCATAGTGACGAATTTTTCAAAAATTTATTAAGCTTTTTGTTTGTTTTCACGTCAACTTTGCTTAATGTTTGAAAACGTTATCTTGAATCACCCTGTATATGCATAGACATCAAATTTATATAAAAAATCATAGTTTCTATGCGTGTACACCTATTATATTTTATTTATATAAAATAGAAAACAAATTTAACAAAAATAACAAACAACAATTGTACAACAATACAATTTTAATAATAATTATTTAAAATTATAATAATATTCTAGAAAAACAAATAAATTTCTCCTTGAAAATCTTTTGTATGACGTTTTGTTGATTTGTTTACATTTTTTATTAGCATCAAGTATTACGTATTATAATGGTATAATATGGCAATTTCGCAAAATGCATACATATACGTATTTAATTTCCATAGAGAAATTCAATTTAAATTCTTGATTTTCGAAAAACTGTTCAATAGAAATTGATACATACATATTACATGTATGTGTACGAAGTGAATTACATTATCTAAACATCTATATAGGTGTGTATGTGTGCATTGGTATGGTTAAGCTCTTTTCAATATACGAAATTGCGTGCTTTATATTTATTCATAAATACATATCTACACATATCTGTGCCTACACAGTTCAATGACAAATAATTGAATTGGCATGTATTACAGTGAATAGCCTAATAGTAATCTATTATTTGTAACCAGGGGCACAAACAGAGGAATAATTAGTCAATATATAAGAGATGTGGATTCATGTATCAAACATTGATTGATGAACGAACACCTTGTACCTAACTTATAATCAACACACGCATTATCATTAAATATTACGTTGTTGACTGATTTGTTTTATGCAAGTGCACATACCTAACTGTAATTTTTCTTACAAGACTTTTTTTCTTCGTCTTATAAAATTTTATAAAAAAAATTTCACTTTAGTATACTTTTCCCAAATCGTATAATAGTCGCAAAAAATATTTCGTAAATTGCTATGTTTGTGCATTGTAAATAAGATTTATGCTAAAACAAGAAAAAGTTGTTTTTACTTATATATAAAAGTTATAAGAAAATAAACAACGTATATAAGATTAAGCCGAAGAAATTCAATAAAAAGTTTGTTGATATTATTTTTCGCAAAGTTTAATACTGTACCTTGATTTTAATTATTTTTGTTACATTATTATGCAAAGTAATTTCGATACAGCTGATTTACTCTTTATGGTTTTTCGTTGAAATGTAATAAATGCGGATGTTTTCAATATTTGTACAAAAAATCATAAACACCATAAATATAAGAAAAAGTTCCAAGATTTAATTAAAATACGTTGAATATGAAATAATAATAGTAGAAGGTTAATTAAATAATTTTCTGAGTTTTGTTACCCTTTGGAACAATCAAGATACAAATATAAATACGTATTTCATTTATGAATATGTATTTTAAATTAAAATGTTGTACATTTAATTTACACATTTACATCAGATATGATTTAATGTAAAAGGTCGTAGAAGTGTATTTGATATTATTGATATATTCTTTGTTAAAATTCTATGCAATTCGAAGGCTAAAGCCATTCAGTGTTTGTTCTTTGAAGAGATTAATTAGTTAAAATCTGTCTCAATTCTATGTGCACACCAGATTTTGTGTGGTACTCACTGCGTGGCTGGCAACAAAATTCCGTGTTACCGATTGTCAATCAAATTTTGAAATAGATGACAGTTTATATTTTCAATTAAATTTAAATATACAATGTATAATACAAATTCACTAAAAATTGGTTATAACAACATTGTACTAATAATAAAATATCCATTAAATGTATATTTAAGAAAATATATCTCCGAAACACATCTATGAAAAATTTGACAACTATTTTAGGTTATAGAAAATATCCACTAAAATTCTTCTTCTCTCAGTATTGCAAACCATGTAACGAAAAATTATTCTAAAATTTCAAATCTGGTGTGCACATAGAATTGAGACAGATTATAGTCTATAACCTAAAAAACTTGTCGGTCGATCGCAATTATTATTGAAAAAAAAAACAATTTTTCCGCTAATTTCACAATTATTTTCCATGGTGTAATTTATTCAAGCAGTTAAACTTTTAATGACATTGAAGCTATTTACCTACACT
>SSSI01010158.1:0-21011 GCA_004796505.1 Oryzaephilus surinamensis
GGCAGTACTTGTGTTAAAAAAAAATTGATTATAAAAGATATCACACATATTAAAATAACGATTAATTTAATGGCAATAATTGCATTGTGGATGACATTTAACACCATTTACACCACACTGACAACCACCAGAGGTATCGCCTTTGCCAGCAGGTCCCCATCTTGGTCCTCTAGTTACCCAACAAATCTCCGTTTTACACATTGAACATCTCAACCAATCACAGCCCCATTTCTTCATTAATACAACTTTACATGTTGGACATGTTAATGCTTCACCTTTGTTTACCATTTCATCTAACATTTCTTTAGTACGTTTTGCATCATCATCGATTTCTGAATCGGTTTTCATTTTTTCTTGATATTGTTTGCAATTTAAATTTGTATGAATCGCCTATAAAATACAAATAAATAAAACTGTTTAATATATATACAAATCTAGTAATAATTACTTGGCATGTTAAACAGTTGATTTGTCGACAAATCGGACATCGAAATTCATTAACATTATCTTCAAATATACACCAACCTTTACAATCGACTGTTTTACAATGAAATGATTTACCACTTTTATTTTCAGCTTGTTTAATTGATTTCGCTAAATGTCGTTCATAAATTGTCGGTGTAACTAATGCCTTTATTTCGCGGTCTTGTAATGTTAAATTGCAGGCATAATTCTCATCGCGATATGGACATTTTACTTCAGCTTCATCACAATATTCGATTGTGTTTGCTAAACATTCTTTACAAAATTGATGTAAACATTCACGTAATGTACAACCATTTCCAATATCAATTTCCGTTAAACATACAACACATTCGAATTTTTCATTATTCAATACTAAATCGGCATTATCTAAATTTATTAATTGCATATAATGGTTGGGTGTTGGTGTTTGTGGTAGAATTTTCTTCTTTTTAATTGGACGCACTTTACTTGAACGAATCGAAGCACATATTGCACAAATATTACTAGAAATTGGATTCAAAAGTGTACATAAATGGCATTCCCATTCATCTTTTTCCGGTTTCAATGTTTTTGTATCATAATATTCATCTTCTTGGGATTTTTTCTCAACATATGATGTACTTGGTTCGTTTGGTTTGTTAAAATTAACCACCGATTCAGGAATTACGGGCTTTGGGATAACGTTAACAATCTTTGGTATGTGTTTTGGTTCTGTTTCTGGTTCTTTTGGTAATTGGACGGCTTTTGAAGTGGTTGGTTGGTCTTCTACCGGTTTTGCATCTAAATAAAATCATAAATAATAATTCATAATTCAAATTAATGAATTTATACCTGGTGCAACTAAGTACAAGAATACTGGACATCCTTCCGAGGTAATGTGGTGGTCTTTAAGAGTGGCATCTTCATTAACAGCCAATTCTTTACCTAAAATCCAACGTTGTACGTTAGCTGGTATCTCAAATTCCTTTTCAATTTGTTTTTTCAAATCGAAAACAGTCTGATTTTCATTTACTTGTATTGGAAATGGTCCACGATGGGATATTTTATCTTCTACAAACATTTCAATCCTAAAAAAACAACGTAATGTTCCATAATTGTGTGAAAATACCAAATTTTACTCACTGGAAAGTTTTCTTTTCAGCTTGCTGGCTACCATTGGCATCATTTACTACTTTTTGTCTTATTACTGAACAATTTACCTTCAGTTGAGCTAGTTCTTTTGCAAATAAAGCTGCTTCAGTTAATTCACCTTTTGCAATTGCAGTTTCTAAACGTCGTAATAAACGATTTATCTCAATTGTGTCTGTATTATGGACGTTATTATCATTTAAATTCGATTTAATGTCATTGAAACGCTTTGGCATATTGAAGAAGAAAGAAAGATCATCATTGCGTGCCAGATTTGCATAAATTTTGGCTGGTGAATTTTTATCAGTGTAAATATTTTCAAAATCTTTTGGACGCATCAATTCGTAGTTGTTTGTTTTTGAATTTTGTAATAGATTTTTTATTGAATTTGGTGGAACTGTTTCTTTAGGAATATTATTAGTTTGTGAAGATGAAGAAACTTTAATTGGTTTGCTTAAGTTGTTGGTTTTTTTAATTTTAATGTTTTCATAAATGGTTTGTGTGGTTGTAATTAAAACTTCGCACTTTTCCGGCTTTACAACGTCTTCTACATTTTGAACATTAATGTCATTATTTTCTGTTATTTCTTCAATTATGCTGGCCCTTGAATTCTGATTCAACATATGAGACTTCCTCTTTGGTAATGAATTCTTCATTTCTATCAGCATTTTCTTCAATTTCTCTTTTTCATCGCTTTTATTGTCTTTTTCCGCTTTATTTTCATCTAGTGAAACAGATTTCTCCAATTTACGTTTTTCATTATATGTTGCCAAAGCGGAGAATCCGATTTGTGTCTTTGAACGTTCTAAAAGACCATCATTAATTGTTGCAATATTCTTGCGTACGTTTATTATCGGACTAGATGGCTTCAAGTCTTTACTATTTGATGCAAAATCATCGAAATATGGTTTAATTGTTGAACAAACATGACAAATAATCCGCCAATATTCATTTTCCAAATTACATTTAGGGCATTTCCAATTTTTTCTTTCAGTTTTTGGGGTAGTTGTTAATTTAACAGCACTAGCACTTTCCGATTTCATCAAGACATTCATTTTCTTTTCATCTTGTCCATGTAATTTCTTGTCAATTTGTTCAATACGTTTTTTGTGTGTTTCCAACATATATTCTTGTTTCTTATTACCGAAATATTCACGTTTTTGATTATCTTTAACACCAAACACTGTAACTTTGGTCACATTTGTGATAGCATTAAATTTGGCTATTAAATCTCTAGCTGAACGTCTTTTATTTGGTGATGTAGAAGTTGAAGACATTGTTAATAATGTATCATCCTCATTTGTTGTATCTATTTTAGGTCGCATAAATTCCGGCATCATTTCCTGTTCATTTTTCTGATGATTTTTTTGTATTTTTTCAACTATTTCAGTTGCTTCACGATCCAATTCACTGATATTCGTTTGAAACAATCCAGATCGACGTTTATCATCAGAGAAATTCGATTTTTCTTTACGTTTGTACCATGGTTTCGTTGTTGCAACAACAACTGAACATAAATCTGACCTTGCTTTTAAACTATTTTCATCTTCCAGTATGTTGGCATCTTTCTCTTTCATTGGTTTCAAAATTCCATCGTCTAATTTTAACGAATCATTATAAATAACTGAATTATTATTAATATGTGTGGGTGGTGGTGGTGCTAAACGTTTTTTACGTTTCAAACTCATTGTGGATGGGGTCGATTGGGTTTTTGTTGGTGGTTGTGGTGCTTTTCGTTTACCTTTAACATGTAAATAAGCACCAGCACGTTTTATTTTCGACGATTCACTATTTGTACGACGATGTAATTTTTCATCACTATCATTCATAATATTATTTCGTGTCATCAATGGCAGGCTTTTCGTATTCACATCAATATCACGATGAAAGAACAGATTATATTTTTTTCTTAATGTTATATTCTTGTCTGATTCGCGCCGTTTATCGCGCTGTTTCAAACGGGCACGATATGTATCAGTTTCCGGTCCAGGATTGATTGATTTATTTTCTGGTGATTTATAATTATTCGGTGGTACAAATGAAAATGATGCTACTGTACCTAATGATGTTAGACTTTCACAACTGGCACTGGAACTGGAACTGGATGTCGTTGAATAGATTGATTCGCGTGACGTTGATGATGTTTTAAACCATTTAAAGAAAGCGAATAAGCCACTATTTCGTTTAGATTTTGGATCTAAGCCAGGACTTTGTCCGCCGTTTATTGTCGTTTCATTTACGTTCATATTATTTCATTTGTTGAATGTTAATCATTGGGATTACCTTTGAGTTTTTGCTAAATTTTGTGAGGAACACACACAAAAGCATTATTATAATTCTAATCAAGTTATTATATACAAAAGCAGTCTTTTTTTGAATTTGTGCCAAGACTTACCATTTTAATCAAATTATATATTAAAAACAATACGAAAATACGAGCTATTTTCAAGCGAATGGTGTTTTAAGCCAAACTTAATATAAGGAGCACCAGAAAAGCGGCCGTCCCGACGCTTGAGTTAAATTTAGTAGATTTGATATAATGTAGTTCGGCAACGTCCGGAAGTTCAAATTATGCCTCTCAGTATACTGTTTACTAATATAATAAATTAAAAATAAACATTTAAATCTTGATATTATTAGCGGGAACATTGATTACATATATTTTGTGTATTCCGTATAGTTTTTTCAAAATTTTGGTAAAAATTTGACACTGTTCAGTTATGTAGTAATTAAATTAGTATTTTTGTAGAAAAACTCGCTTTGAAAACTAGTTCAATGTTAATTAATTGTGTTCTAAATTCAACAAGGTGAACTTGCAATTTGAAAAGGTCATCAAAAGTGCACGTAAATTTAGATTTATAACTAATAGAGCCCATCTTTAAAATTTCGCGCCATTCTTAGTTTGATCTGTAGCCAACCTTATCAATAAAATACATTAAATTCTTATAGAGATAATATTGATAAAATTTAAATTTTATAATAGCCGTAAAGAAGGTTATCTAAAAAAGTTATAAATAATTTATAAAATGTATGTAATTATTTAAATAACAATTAATATGCATGTATAATGATGTTGTTTATATTGGCAACATTGTCGATTGAAGCACTTGAAGGTAAACGTCAGTTAGTTCTTTGTTCCCTTTGTTTATCACTAACAGAAAACAAGAAAAAAGTAAATATATAAAACCGAATTATATATTAAATTAGTGTATTTGTAATTTATGTGAAAATGATGTGTTACGTAGTATTTTCTGAACACTGATTTAACGTTAACATTGTACATAAAAATAGTGGACTCGCCCATTTTGTTTTCTAGAGCTTTCTTGGCTAACTATAAACAATAGTGTTAGATATAAATATAAACAAAAGACACACTCGATTAACATAAAATTTTTAGAAAGTGTTTTATTTTGTTAATTTTTTTTATTAAAATATTTCGTATATTTGTAATGTGTTCTAATTATTTATTGACGAAGAAATATATACGCCGTACTTTGGTACCAATTCCGAGTTTAGTACATTCGAAAAGAAAAGGCATATTCATACATCCGACAGCAATGTTCAAAAACTATGGTGTCAGTGTTTTAAGACCGTTAAGAATATAAATTTGACGCAAAATTAAGTCATTTAAACATGTTTTTATCAATATAAGCCGCCCTACAAATCCCAGCCACACAATTTACAATTGTTTCAAGAAACAAGAAGAAAAATGAAGTTATTGGAAAGTACACGATTCGAAGCAATCAATAATGCTTTATCAATACAAACAGGCGATAGTAAAATAATTGGTCGCATTGAGAGTTATTCATGTAAAATGGCAGGTGGTGATAAAGCTTTATATAAACGTTTTAATGCTGTTGGAGTTAATCCGAGCGATTTACAAGCACTTTCACCGCCCCAAAGTTCATCCCAATACGGCCAAAGTGTATCCGGCGATGAAGATGGTCCATTGTGCGATACAATCAGTCGTAAAACGTTGTTCTATTTGATAGCAACATTGAATTCAGCATTTCCTGATTACGATTTCATGGATGTCAAAGTATAGAATCGTTTCATTCGAAAAAAATATGTTTTTATTTTAATTTTTGGTTTTGTAGAGCCATGAATTTAGTAAAGAACCCAGTCGACAATGGGTAACAAATGCAATTGATTCAAATTTAGTTGCAACAGCTGGTGAACAATATCGTTTAATGTGTCCATCAATGTGGTCAGCAATTGATGATGAAATATCATTAGAAAATTGTGATATATATTCATATAATCCTGATCTCGTTTCTGATCCATTCGGTGAGGATGGTTGTTTATGGAGTTTTAATTATTTCTTTTATAATAAGAAATTAAAACGGATTGTTTTCTTCACTTGCAGAGCTATAAAGTAATAGTAATCCTTAATTTAGTAGATTTGTTGATAATTTATTTTGTGGGTTTTTTTAGTCCGAATTATGCCTGGGATTCAGGTCTTGGATGTGATTTTTTAATGGATGAAGATGAATTGTATGATTAAATATTATAAAAAAAGTCTTTTGGTGAGAGCAAAAGTACAAACTTGTAGATTTAGGGGTTACCTAATTATAGAAACCTGTTTTTCTGGTGTTATGACCTTACCTTTAATAATAACGACAAATTATGAGTATATTGTAGGTTTTTAGTTTTATTTTTTTTGTTTTTAAGTTTGTGATAAACTGTAAAGTACAAATTTTATCGTAAGCTTAAAAACACGTTAGAAAATGATTTTTTAAACGAATTATTTATTCAACAACTAAAATAGTTGTTGAATGAATAATAACATGGAATCGTTTTATATTTATTATATCACTCACCAATGATAATATGTAGAAGTATTATGATAATAAATATTTGAATTTGTTTAGTTTTTAGTGTGGTGAAGATCTCACAGTCTTAATTATTCAATATTTTTAGTATTCACACAATGTTTCAGCAATATATCGATCCGTACAAATTTTTCAATACATATTAACTAATATATTATATATTTACTAATTATGAAGCGATCTGATTATTATTAGTATGTAAGAATTTAATTTCACAATTATTTTTGTTAGAAAAAAATTATAATTAATTTTCACGATTGTATCAAGTTTGTTTTATTGAAACAACCAATTTTAGTTCAATTAACATAAAATTTATTTCCCAGAATCCTTTTACAACAAAAATTAGGAAGAGTATTTTATATTATTTTACATTTTTAAATAAATACTGATATTTAAACATAACTTTAAACATTATGTAACATTAGTAACTAAACAGAGTGACTGTGTAAGTTAATCTAAGCCATTTTGTCACTCTATTATTATTATTATTTTATAAAATAAATAACATATATAACAAATGTTGAAATGATGCAATAATCAGTCGATTAGTAAATTTTTCTTTCAATTAATTAATAGTAAAATAAAAGTAATATATTTCTATCTATACATCATAACATCGGAACTTTGGTACATGCATATATATGCGTCACAAAGTAATCTACGTGCATGTTCTGGCAATAAACGATCAACTGGACAACTTTCATGTAATTGTCGACAAATTGTATCGTCTGATAGCCATCGCGATACATCCGGACAAGCAACTAATTCAGGTATATTGAAGCCATTCTTTTCACCTACAAAATTAAAATATAAGAAAACTAACGTTTACGTTTCGCAATTTCATTGTAATATACCTCGTCGATCAGCCATGGAATCGAAGAAACACCATGGTGCCTCATGACCCACACCACACTTAACAAATGCCACATAATGTGACGTTTCTATACAAATCACAGCAAATAATTCCATAAATAAACGCGGCGGCTGACAGTGATCTTCCAACATAGTAAACTCACGTGGTACATTGAGTGCAATTGGTCGATGATGTTGTCGTTTCTCATTTTTATGTGCCGTTTGTAAACATTCACGACAAAATGCCGTATTTTCCAAACCAGCATTATTGCTATTGTCAAAACATTCATTGCATTCCCAACGTGCCAGTTTTCCACATACGAAGCACTGTCGAGGTGCTAAAATTCAATTCGTTTACAATGGAAATTTGTTAAATATAAAAATATAACTTACAGCCCTCTATTATATCTGTTACATCTAAAAGTTGTGATGGTAAAATTCTGGGATACATTTTGTACGATTTACCAAATCGTGGCATTTGTATGATAAGACACGATGGTACTTCTTTCAATTTAACATTACTAGTTAGAAAACTTTGTTCAAATAATTGTTGTACAGTTGGTAATGTTAAATTTGCTATTTTTTCAACAAACAACTGATAATGGAAAGATTCTTGACCGGAATTTAATTTCAAAAATGGTTCAGCTTTAAGAATTTGTGCCAATAAAGAATTTAAAAATTCTTCTGGATCTTTTTCTTCGCTTGTTAAACCAGAAACTGAACTTAAACGATCTAATAATTTACGTAATTTCATTACATGATCAGCAGCAACAAATAAATTCGTTCTTAATGGATTTACAATTTCTTCCCGTAACACACGTTGTACTTCTTCATAATCTGGTAAATCGTTTATGTTTTTCGGACGAAATAAAACACTATCAAATACTCCTGTATAGGTAAACATTGAAAATAATGTTACGTCCAAATAGCAGGAGTTGTGATGGCCTTGTATACCACGAAATTTTCCACAAACCGCTTCCACATCTTCTTCAGTGGGCATACAAAGTGGTGGTACAGATCCAGGTATTGCGGAGCAAGCAGGTTGTTGCTGACAACAAAAAAATAATTTCATATAAAATGTTATAATAGTATGGAAATTGATTTACGTTTTCTGGTGTATTTCTTGCAGCCAATTCCAACGTATTTACACCATCTTGGAAGCGTGAATCTTTATGGCATTGTTGTAATGGTACAAATAATGCACGACCATCAGCACATTTAAAATATCTTTCACCATTCCATGTACCATCAGTCAAATTTAATGGTAAATGTGATAATTCTTCTTCTAATTCAACACCGACTTGTATAAATTTATTATTATCTGCTTTAACACCCAACCATCTTACAACACCATAAAATGGTTCATCACTAACATCATTCATCACTTCAACAAGACTACCAATTGTTATGTCGTTTGTCGTACCTGGTTCTGGTTCATGGTATTTTGGTTTATCATTATTTACAACGTAAAATGTCGATCTCTGATGGTGTTGCTGTTGAGCCAATTGTTCATTTTTTTCATTTATTTCTAAGACAGATAGTGGTATATTAATTAAATCCACATCATCGATACCATTAAAATTTGCATAAATAGCATTATTATAACTTTCACTACTATTTTTCAACATTGATGATGGTTTTTTATTAATTTTAACAATAATTCGAGAATTTTTACGTTTATTTAATGACATGATTTTATGTTAATGAATAAATATTAACGAATTGTACGAACTTTTTAATAATTTTATAGTACAGCACATTTCCCCGTTATTTTTTTTAATTTTATTATAAATATATTCAATAATTAAGCTTTGAAATAGTAAAATAGACGAACAAACATGTGAATTTTGAAGGTGGTTAAAAATAGCAAAAGCTAAAAAAGTCTGCTAATGCGCTTTATACACGCTTGCAAGTTAAAAATAATACAAAAACTATTTACAAATTTTAATTCGTATGTTGTGGGTGAATAAACTATTATAGGAAAAATAATTTTGGTAAGAATGTGTACGTACTTTTGCTCTTATCATCTTTATAACCATTTTTTTCGATATAATCATCATTTATATCGGTATAAAATTTGCTTTTTCTACCATTGGAACTTTCTAATAAATGATCCAATGGATTCATACTTTTTATTCTAGATCGTACATTTGTACGTTCTTTAATATTATTATCATTTCTATCAAAATTCTTCCTAATGTTTGAAAATGTTTCCAATTCTTTTTGATCACTACTACCCGACCATGAACCACCAATAACTTCAATTAAATCCACTTCGGATTTATTGACTTTGTATTTTTTTGTTGGATCTTCAATTAAATGCGATCTATCTGGTTGAATAATTGTATTTTGATCGAAATCATTATTCGTATTGGTAACTGAATCAACATCCAAATTTTGTAAAGACATTGAATGTCTCAAATAGGTATTATTCGGTGGTGGTTTCTTTGGAACATATTCTTGATATTTGGTAACAATATTTTCATTTTTCAGTTTACCATTTTCGATAATATCGCTTATGTTTCGTTGCACATAATCGTCCAAAACTGACTTTGTGGGTGGTAATTGAGGTGGGTCATTTTTTAAATAAGTAAACGGTCGAATTTTATCCATCGTGGTGAAAAGGCCATAACCAGGGTCACACTTAAAATATCGTATTCCACCATAAGAGCCATCACATTTACTATTTTTCTTTTTTTCCTATAAGTTGGACAGTTATTAAAATTTATAATATATTAATCTGATGGTTAGTTACATGCAATTCAATTCCATAACATTTTCCAATTCCAGTAACGTTTCCAATATAACGTATTTTGCCTAACAAAACATCATTTGTGTCTGTAAAACCAATAACTTCATCCTTTGTTAAACGTTTTAATTTGTCTAATAATTCACGATTTTTCACTAATTTTACACGTTCTTGTGGTGATGTGATCGATGCAATAAACGGCCACAATTTCACATCGATAGGAAGAATTTTATTTTGTGAACAATAGAATTGTTCTGGTTCCCATATTTCTTCTTCTTTTAAAAATTGTACAGCCACATTTCCATTGCCTAGTATAGCTGATATTTTCACAATTTGACCCAATAATGCTGTACGTTGTGTTTGTTCTTTAGTGCATTCAATTAATAGTTCATTTTTCTCAAATATACCATATTCAGTTTCTTTGGAATTCATGTTTCTTTTACGCCATAAACATTGTTTTCGTAAAACGGATATTTTGTAATTAGTGAATTTTGTTTGTTGACATCGTTATGAATTGATTGTATATAATGTGGACTGTTGTAAATAACTAAAAATATAATCCACAATTTGGGGAAAATATATTTTCACGTGAAATTTATTAAAAAGTTGACAGCACAAGAATTACCATTTATTTGACACCTGTGATGAATCACAATATCAGTGCATGTAATCTATGCCATTAGTAAAAAATTATATTTTTAACATATTGATATTTTTTTCGTAATCTTATGACTAATACATAGATAAAAATCAGAAAGTTTATGTATTTTATTAAATAATTGTTTATTTATTAAATATCTGCTGCCATCTATACAATGGCAAATCAACTAGTTCCGACAATTGCCGCCAAATTTAAACTTAAACAGCGAATTAATATTTGAATTACCTTTTATTTAAAATAATTATGTATAATAAAACTTGATTACAACGACAAGATCTCATAATCGTCAAAAAAATATAACATAAATCACATAAATTAACTTATAATCTATTCTGTAGGATTATTTGCACTTAATAATTGTTGAGCTGATCTAGCAGCAATTGTTGGATCAAAAATTAATGGTTGTTGTTGTTGTTGTTGAAAATGTGTTACTGGTGGTGGTAGTTGTGGTTGCTGGAAGGCTGCAACTGGTGGTGGTGGTTGTGGTTGCGTGCAAGGCTGCAACTGTTGGTGGTGTAGGCTGTACTTGTGCCGTTGGTATATTAATTACATTCGTATTTAAATCAGACTGTGAAAAATTCGTAAATACTGGCACTTGACTCGTTATTGGTGGCTGTTGATAGTTATAATTTGGATAAGATTGTGTTGGATAGACCGGAACTGGTTGTACAATATCCATATTTGTGTTAGATACATTATAAAATTGTGGAATTGCTGTTGGTGGCGGTACATTACTATAAACAGTCGTTACTGGTTGAACTGGTTCACTATTAACTGGTGTTTGATGAATTTGTTGTTGTTCCTGTTGTATTTGATTAGAATCTAATGTTAAATTTGCCGTACTTTCAACTAGATTAACAATTGGTGTATCATTGGCACTTTGTGCAAACAAATTACTAGCTGGTAATAATTCATTTGTTGTTTGTGGTTGTAAATTGGCCCGTACTGGTATTCTATGTAAATATCCATATCCAATACCACATCCAACAAGCCCTTCACCGCCCCAACGTGAATTTGGCGTCAAGGAAACTTCCCTACATGAATCATCTTCAACATTATAAACGTATAATTTTAAACTAACACCATCATGATTCTCAATTAAATTGAATAGATCTTCGTTTTCATGTAATATGGAATCCGAACCGATTATATAGTCGGAAAATGAACGTAAGCCGGCCAAATCAGCTGGTGAATTTGGGTGTACTTCTAATATATGCCATACTTTATCTTTTGCTACTTCAAATGAACAGAAACGTATACTGATGCCGAGCAAACCTTGACCGCCCCATGTTTCGCTTGGTTCTACTGTAACACTACGTACACTTTGCGTTTTACAACTGTAAATTGTTAATGGAAGTTGTTTACCTACAAAATTATGTTATGGTTTTAAAAGTATTTCATTTAATGTTAAAAAATTATACCAATTCCATTTTTTAATATCTGTTTCAATGTATCATTGTCTCTATCTAGTCTAGTACCGTTTATAGCTATAATAAAGTCAAAGAATGGCTGTAACCCAGCTTTGCTTCCAGGTGAATTGTCTTGTACCTTAAAATTAACAATTTTATTGTTTATCAATGATTAAGGAATGTTTTAATTTTTACCCTTAGAACATGATAACCGTCTGTTCCACCACCGGGTATATCAACACTTTCCGTATTGCCCATTTTGGTGAATTATTTGAAAATTACGTGGCATTGCATTTTTCTAACCAAAATGTTTGACGTTTATTTATTACAGTTAGCTGACTAGCAACTATTAGGTTCAATCAACTTCGTCTAGATGGCACTTGCAGCAAAAATTGTTCGAATAAAATGCGCACGCATCTTTTCGAACCAAATGTGATATTTGGAATTTTGGTAGAATAATATTATTTCTCAGTGTGCTAAAAGGCGCATTTGTGAAAAGTTGTTTGTTATACGGTAATTTGATCCGTCTAAATTTGCTTGATATTTATCGTGTGTGACTGTGTGTACGTTCTATATATTATTATACATATATGTTTGTCATAGTAGTTGCAATTTTATTTAATAGCATATACATATAATATTCAAATTTGCGAATTAAAAAAATAAAGACAAAAAATGAAAATGATAACATTCAATTATAAAATTGTTTATTGCTTAATGATTGTGTGTGATTTGTGTTGTTTTGTTGTAATTGCAAAAAGTCTGGATCACCATCAAGTACGTTTAAAAAGGACTGTACAAAACAATAATAATAATAATAAAAATTGTAAAAATGTTGAAAATTTTTTTCAAATGAAAAATATCAGTCTCATATCGTCAATAGAAAATAAACCAGGTAAGAAATTGTTATTATAAATATTTACGATTCAAGATAAATTACTAGAGATAATAAATAGTTGTTAGCTTTTTGTTAACAATTTATAAAGTGTGCCATGAGTTAACTAATTGTCATAGACACCCTGATGTATACATACACATGGCCACCCCTATTTTACACCACAAACTCGGCCCACTTGGATTTCAAACATCTGTCGATTCGGTTTATGTTTTGTTTTTTTTTAGTTTTGTTCTTTATCTGTTTTTATCGATATGTTATCAAGTGTTGCTGTAAGTTTAGACAAATTAGCAAATTTTTATTAAATAAACGATCGTTTCATAGATAGTATATCATAGAGATAATATAATAGATATTATAAAACAAGTAATCGTAGTAGGTGTACGTTCGGCTTTTCTTTTTCGAGACCAGTTCAATGGACTATATGATATTAAAATTGTAAGGTTAACAATAAATATATTATATACCTTTTTCGTATATAGAGACATAAATTGACTTTATGACAGAAATCCGCTTAAAATATATCCCTCTTCATTCAAGGTAAGAAAATTATAATAGTAGGCTTGGCTCCCCCATTTTGTACTAAAGAAAAACAATTACCTGTATTGTTAAGTTGAAATTAATTTTAATTATTGATAAAGTGATTTTTATTGTAAATAATATGTACGTATATACATATAAATTTTGTATTATATTGTGAAAAGCGTCGAGACGCTAAATCGATAGTACCGGCGCCGAATAACTCACTAATTCCGTCTATATATCTTATAAGGACCTTTATATATATGTATTTGTAAAAAACATGTGGAAAAAACAGTGTGGTCACTAATAGATTGCCTGCAATTTGATTAGAAAATTAAATAACACTTATAGAGAAGATTAAGGTGGCTTTGACAATTTGTGTTTGTGTTTTTTTTTAATGAAAAAATGAGTAAACCTTGAAATCGTGTTTAATTTTAACTTTAAAGGTAAATTCTAGTAGTAATTAATTAATTTATAAATATATTTTAACATAACTTGTCTAATTGAACAACATTAAGATTGTTTTATTGTAGTGTTAAGAATTAAGAAAGTTATTTTTTTGTGTGTGTTAAAAAAGTTTCAAAATACATTCATGGTATATTAGGGCGTAGGTGTGCATTTCTTTATATATATATACCATATATGGTTAGACAGGTCATAATCTCCCATCAAGCCCATAAACTTGTATAATAACATTTTCTTGTTTCTTTTTTCGTATATAAACTTTAATAAAATTCCACTTAAATTTTTATAAAAATTACAACATTTTTTTTAATTAAAATTTATGTATGTTGGTACACCTTTTGTGCAATAATAAAATGGTTTATTTGATGTATTTCTAATAAATACATGCATATATGTATGTTGAGTGTTAAGGCAGGTCACAATTAATTATAATATTAAGATAACGTTCGACCTAGAACTCTCTTTAAGGTCTTTTTCTGCATATTTTAATGATAATGAAATCTGTATATATATGTACAGGGTGAATCAGAATAACGTTGCATAACTTAATTACACGTGAAAATAAGTAACAAGTTTTGACAGTATATTAATTCGTCCAATATAGCTTTTGTTTTTGAAACACCCTGTATATAAAGTGTGGTTATATTATACAGAAATTTGGTTGTGTGTTTGTTGAAAAATGCATTGGCTTATATCCAAACTGACCTATATACATAAATATTTAAATATAATGAAAAATACAATATTATTTTTAGTAAAAATGTTATGTGATCTAATAAGAAGAAGAAGACTTTTACTTATATTTAATAATATGGCTTCATTAATTCTTTGAATAGTGATTTATATTCATTTCCGGTCTTGTTGAACAATTACTATATGTATTATATGAAAGGATTCATATCCGCCCCCTTATATATATAAAGGAAATTGTAATACTAGATGTAAAAATTGTTAAAACAACAAGAAAGGGACCATCTGACCATTTACAGTTGCATCATTAATACAATTTATGTAGTTAAAAGAAGTTTAAGAGAAAAAAAAAGACCGGTAACCGGTTTATAATAAAATTGGCGTGTTCAATTTTACCTGCTTTTAAAATTCAGTCACATCGACCTTTGGCAACAAAATTCATGTTGTATTTTTTGGTTTTATTTTATGCACAAAGAATGTAGCAGTAACTGAAAGAAAACAATGGATATTTCAGTAATTATTATTACTGTTGTAGGGGAAAGGGGGGGAATGGATGGTGACCGTCTAAGCATTTTTGTTTATTTATGCTATTACCTATATAACTAAATATTTGATGGTTACCCCAGTGGCCACCATTGCCCCCCTTTCCCCTAAGCATTGAAAAGTTGTTGGCCGATTATAAAAAAAATTGAAAATTTGCGGGGTTTTTTTGTACATACTTTTCAATTAACCACTATACCGTGTATTTAAACAATAACCAGAGAAATTCACTTAACTAAATGTGTGAAAAATGTATAAAACAAAAAGGATGTTACTATTATTATCTTTTTAATATATCGTTTCAATTTCCTCCTTTTTTTTTTCTTCTTTTGGGTAGATGAAAAATGTTGTCAGACACATATATAATTCCCAGACGAGCTACAAACTAAATACAGTTTTGTTGGTAAGGAAAATTTTATGTCAACTTGAATTTATTGTTTGAAATTTTGAAAAGTTTTTATTTTTACGAGTATTCAATAATTTAAATTTGATTGAAACAAATTTTGTGCACATTATGAATAATTTATATATAAAATAGAAAGAAAAAACTATAATCATTTGTATTAATTTATGTCAAAGTTCAAAATGTACACATACGAATTGCATTTAATTAATATAATTAGAAAGAGAGTGGAGGGCGCGATTTAATCAATTGTGTTATTTCAATAAATTTTGCGTTATTGTGCATAAATTAAATTTTAAGATATACATATATGTAGTATAGACTATAGAGAATGATATCAATCACAGTTATATTAACGTAAATCGGAAATGGTTATTAGATTTTGTATCCTCTAATAGGAATTTCGATTTTCCCTATAATATAACCAGTGACAATCAACAATTTGCACGATAATTAATTAAAACCACCCGATTAGAGCTATATAGGTATATGAAAGGGATGGGATGCAATTTATATTTGTTTGTAAATTAAAACAAGTTTTACCATTATTATACATGTATGAAATTTCGTTAATAAATGTTTAAAAACTTTTTCATTAATTTATTATTATTATAACAATCCATAACATTATTTAACAAAAAGTTGGAAATGGATTTTTCTTGTTTTTAATCAAAATGAATTTGTATGTTTTTCCTAACAATTGTATGTATTTTTTTTATGTTAAAGTGAGGAAAATATAGTAAAATTTCCCTTGTGTATTTTGTTCCCACTTTAATTTTTTATCAAGTAAAATTTATCGTTAAATTTCACTAACAATCCAAACATACAGGCGCTTTTCCTACCCTCAAACCATATTATTTTTTTTTAAATAAAAAGCTTTCACAAACACAATTCAACCATATAACATGAAAGATTGTTTACATTTTATAACGATATTATAGATAGAAAGTAATCAATTTCTATTAAATGATATTTATAATTAATTAATTATTTAATTAAATGTAAATTGTCGTTTTTTTTGTTACAGGGAGTCTTTGCGGTGGTGATTGTTGTGACGATAAGACTGAAACATTGTTAAGAAAACAAGGCCAAAAAGATTTCGCAGCTTTACTTCAACACAACTCGAGATCATTACAAGGATTATTAACATCTACTGCAACTACATTACAAAGTTAGTACATACAAGAGATTTTTTTATTATTTATACAGGGTTGCCCGTGTTCAAGTACACAGAACTTGTATGAGATGATTGAAACGAAAAATAACTCAATGAAATATCGAAGTATCGAATTCTACGTATACAGAGTGTTCCAGTATAACGTGGCAATATTTTAAAGGGTTATTTCTCAGTACATTTTAAAATAAAAAGTTTATATAAATAAACACTAGTCCTAAATCGCTGGGTTTTTGAGATACAGGGTGTCAAAGTTTTATGAAAAACCAAGGTTTTACTTGAATATTTCAGGAAATAGTAGAGATATTAAAATGAAATTTCACACAAAAATATTATTTATTAGGCCACCCATTTGTACCAAATTTGAACGAAAATTACCGTCCCCAACTATGTTTTTTAATGATAGTGATGAAAACACACCCCTGGAACTTTTTGTTTTTGCCAGTTAATATACTATTTAAAATGTCTTATTTAATAGGAAATTTAATAAATAATAAGGAAACTTGTGTGTCTCTTGAAATTTTTTGCTCAAATGAGTCGTTTTTGAGAAAAATGCGAAAAACTTAACACGTAATTTCTCTGTTTATTTGAACTTTTTTCTTAAATTGTACTCAGGAATAACCCCTTAAAGTATTGCCACGTTATTCTGGAACACCCTATATAAACTAGTTCACCGTTTATATAAAAAAATTTGTCGACATTTTTTTTAATGAAAATTGGCGTTTAATTAAATATAGTACGAGTGTATTATTAAGTATATTTTTAAAATGAACATCTAATTTTCGTTCCATATATTGTGATGACGTCATCAGTGTTGATTTTGCTTGTATTTGACATTTCAATATACAATATATATGTAATAATGATTGAAAACAATTGGGACTAATTAGTAATTTAGTGATGAAAAATTCAACAGACAATTGAATTATTTTTTTGGTGGACACTTTTTTTTATTATATTGTTAAAATTTACGATTGTTGATGTGTCACGAATTTATATTTAAATATTATATATCTAAACAAAAACGTATAAATTAAATAAATAATGTTGATTTTATATTAACTGTTAATTTTGGTATTTTTAATGTTTTTTTTTTTATATTATTATTAGAGTTGTAATAACACATCTTTTTTAAAAGGCATGAAAATGACTGTAATTAACATTTACCACCTTTTTAAATTAATCTAGTTTAATAAAATATGCTGTCATCAAATGTTATAAACAAATTATACATTCAAGTTATGTATAGTATATAAAATTCAGAGTTTGATGAAATGATTCACTTTTCCATTATAAACATACTTGTATACATATAGTTTAAATACATATTGAAGGTCTTTTTATAATAAAATTGTTTTAAAATACACGCAGATGTCATTTTTAAGGCATGCAAGTACAAGACATTTTTTTTAGCGAGGAAATATTATGAATTTTAGAAACGTGTTGAAATGACACATTCACTAAATTTATTATTCAGCGTTTAGTGTTTTTTTTTAAAACTTTTTCAGGTGAAAGATTTTGTGTTCGATCGTTCGAAATAGTTTGTATATGTATATAAAATTATAATTTATGGTTTGATGGTACATATATATAACAACAAGCACAGAAAGGTGATAAATTGACTTCCGGTTTGTTATAGGAAAACGATTTTTACAAAAAAAAAACACGACTTTATAATGTATTATACCTGAATTTTTCAATTCTATATAACATTCTTGATAAATATAATTGAAGTATACTTAATAAAAATTGACATACATAATAGCTAACTGATTATACTCGTAAATATTAAGTGTTTGTGTGTGATATAAGAAATAAATTATAATAAATGTCAATTTATGTATAAGATTGGACCACACCATCGTCACACTTAAATTAAAATCAATTTAAATATTTATAACATATATACAGCTGTATAATAAATTTGTTTAAATAATAAATTAATATTATAAAATGTCATTTTGAGGTTATTGATTTCAAATTGTTTATTTTTATTTGTTAAAAAAACATTTCTGATGCTTCTTGTGTGTATTTTTCCCAATATTTTTTTATTAGTTGCGACTTTGTGTTGTGTGTTTCTCAAATAACTTCTTATATTGTAAGTTTTCCTCGTTTATTATACAAGTTTATTCCCTAAAGAAGGAAAGCCTTTTTTTAAAAAAAAGAGTAGAAGAAAAAGAGAAAAAAGCATTATATTAAGAGAAGGAAAATGTATTACATTTTTAAACATTTCTCACTTAAAGTTTTACTAATATTATTCAATAAACGTTAATTTTTTTAATATATCTTTTTGTAAATTGCGTTTCATCCGATGTTTCAACAAATATGGAAAACGTCTTATCTGTAAAATTGTAAAATGTAACCTTGTATTTTAACGTCAACTTGTTTATTGTTAAGCGTTTTTCTATAATAATACATTTAAATTGTACAAACACACAAAAATGGTTTATTTTATTTTTTTGAAATCAAAAACCACCCTCAAAACCATGATATAAACTTTATATCGATCTTAGGTATATGTTATTGTATGTGAAAGTTTGCCTTTACAATACAATTTATTATGTATTTGGAATTAGTTTTCCGAAAAGTGGACACATACCTATAAGTGTGTTTGTTTTATTACAATACATGCATATACTTATTATGTATGTAAAACAATTGTATCTGTGTTTGTTTATTAAGATTTGGTGGAAATAGAGACAAGTTATTTTGTATAATACCTTCTAATGTATAAATAGTAAAAGGTAACATTTACTAACTAGTGTGTAATAAATAAATGTCTTCATTAGTTCAAGCAACAACTATAGTGTGTCTAAAGGTATTATAACAATGTATACGTCCCTACTTATATACATATATCTAAATTATAAATGAGAAACAGTTTTGAAATTAAATTCAAATAAATAGACAATTTCATCATCGATAATATAGTAATCTATATTATTATGATATAAATTAAAACCGGTCATTATTTGCATCACTAATGTTTAATTACTTTTACGTAAATTGATGCGAATATAAATTAAACGATTTATTTTATCCATAATACATATTATATGTTTGTATCTAATAGATAAAAAAAATTAATGACGGTACAGTAAAAATATTATTTTTTCTAAAAAGTTCGTCGAAACTTTTTTATATTTATTGCAATTAAAGTTGAGAAATGAAACTTTTTCATCTTTAAGATTGTTAAACTTGTCATTTTTCATGTAGAAAAATTGATTGAATATCAATTAGGTTGGCTTTGAATAAAATTCCAATGAAGATGAAAAGAAAAAGTGCTGTTGACGCTCTTTTTTTTTGACGTACTTATCATAATTTTGTTAATAAACGTATAAAATATCAAAATGTATTAGTGCTTGTCTTGCAATTAAATTTAATTATATATGTATTTGTCTACATTGTAACATTTGCGTATTATTGGATATATATGTATATGTTCGTAGAAAATATAGGGATTAAAGCAAGTTAAAAGAGATTCTGTGATAATGAATACGTTTAATGGATAATAAATATTTTAATATTCAAATATTAAATAATAGAATCTAATAGCTGAAACAAGTTTTAAATGCTCTTATTATGTATGAATTACATACATGGCTTTATGTTCAACTTTGCAATTTATTTTTTGAATTTAAACCTGTTCAAAAAAGTAATATTTTATGGACACAAAATTGTGAGGCGCCGTTTAGGACTTTATTAAACATTGTAAATATGTTTATAAAGTTTGGAAAATATATACGTACATACAGTGTGTCCCCGGATAGGTGAAACGACTCTTGTAAATGATCAAAAATTTTCGAGTTGAAAATTCATCTTTTGGGATTAGGTCCTGCTTAGTTAGCAATTAATTTGTGACATAATTTCAGTTTTAAAAAATCACGTATGCCTTGGTAAATTCAAAGAAACAAATTTCAATATAGAGTAAAGTACCTTTTTTATGCAAGATACGGCAAAATGTTATAAGGAAAAGTTGTTTAGAATGGAAACTTGAATATTAATCTCCACTTTTATTTAAATTGGCCATCTTTGATTTTTTGTCTTTTATAAGGATTTACACAATGTTAAATGGTCTTTTTTGTAAAATTACAACAAAATGTTATTAACAAGAGTTGTTTACATTTAATACTGTGTATTTTGTTGTAATTTTACAAAAAAGACCATTTAACACTGTGTAAATCCTTAAAAAAGACAAAAAATCGAAGTTGGCCAATTTAAATAAA
>SSSI01010159.1:0-10392 GCA_004796505.1 Oryzaephilus surinamensis
AACGTCAGAAATTTAGTTCACCAATAAAAATCATAGATGGAGACCAGTAAGAAAGAGGAATAAGAAGAATAGGAGTAACTTACATGTTCCAATTGCAAAATAGGTCATATGAGCATACGAAATATTTTAAAATAAAAACACTTTCAAAAGAAAAGAATGTCAATTATTAGTTATTATATTCTACAAAGATGCTTTCGACGCTTTATTCTTCAATGTAATCACTATGAACAAAATAAATAAATTTAAGAGTCAATGGAACATGTGAACTGATCTGAACTACCAACATTTTTAAAAAAAATACATATATTTCATTTTTACGGCCAAGCCACAAAAAACTAAATTTAGAAATGTGTTTCTAAAAGTACCCTTATTATTATATATAACGGTCTTTCTTGTGGCTCGGCCGCGTTTTCTTAAAAAAAAATTTAAAATTTTATCTAGGACATTATAGATCTCATTTACACTACCAATAAACAGCCAATATTCAATAATAAATATTGAAAAAAGAAAGTCATGTTTCAATCTTTTTATTTAGCTTAAATTTTAAAAAGAAATTTCAAATTCAACCACACTCACGCACCACTTTCAAATATGGCGCGTCGAGTTTTGTGGCCTTGACGGAGTCTATTTGTTTACCTATTTGATAATTTATTGCGATTTAATTTTTTACAAACTAAATTAACTAACCAATAATAACTTATTTTAACCTGTAAAAGTTATAAAGAATTACAGAATAACAATTATGTTAAAATCAAGGCTTAAAATTTCTAACCATGTCTTTGCTCTTTAAAAGTTTAACTAATAAAGCTTGCAGAATAGACCTGAATGTAAATTATGCAATCAATTTTTCATTCTGGTCCATCTCGACAATTATCAGGTAAATAAAAATAAATAAGGAATGTATTAAGAAATGTCTTATTGTATTTAGTAAATGTAATGGTTAAATTTATTTGGGATACGACCCATTTGTTTTATTACCTTTGATGTATGATAATGATTCCTTGTGCAAAATAACTAAGCCAAATTCGGTTTATGGTCTGGTGCAGTTAACGAGAAAAGGGAACATTGTGTAAAACCATTTGAAACGTTTAATATTTATTTTATATGTATAAATGTGAACATCAAAGAAAAGTTTGTTAAATTGCTATCGTAGCAAATTTTGCATGTTCATTAATGACAAAATTACGCCAGTTTTTTAAAAAAACAGACAAAGTTGTCTTTATCCATTGACGGTATACACATGATTTGTAAATGTAACCATTTATTACACTAAAGTACGGAAAATTGATTATTGAGATAGGTTGCATTTAAAAATTGAAAGCAATAATTCACAATGAGTCGTTGCATTGATTTTTCGACTAAAGATTGTAGTAATCCATTTCCCCAGTTATCCTTATGGGGAACAATTTACATTCATGCTGAATGATCAATAAATACTTCTAATAATTGTTCTAAAGTTTGTATAAAACAGTTTTGTTAAACTTTCTTAATTTAAATCAGACCTTAATACTACTAGTATTTTAAACTGTTATGTACACTTGATTACTACATACATAATATACTCATATATGTTTACTTAGCTATCGTATAAATTCGTACAAGTTTTTCTTTGTCAATAATATTTTTTCTGTGTATGAATTGTTTATTAAATTTTTTTTAATACATAGTATGTTATCTAGGCGCGCAAGTGTTGTTTATTTCTTTAATCATCTGAGGCGTCATAAAATGAATTTCTTTTAAGGATAATAAAAAATGCGTTATATCCAATTTATCATTTCTTTTGAATTAAAGTTTTCTATAAAAAAATTTATTACACTTGCTTTATCCAATATTACTGATAATAAATATCTTATTGCGAACTCTCATTGAAATAAACATCTTTATATATTATACATAATAAATTATTAATTTTTTCTACATAGAAAATGCAAATTAATATATGTATAGCTATTATATATATTGTTATATTATACCTAATACCTATATAAAATTTTATATAGATTTTTAAATAGATTTACATATATCTATTGTTGTTAATATAAATCTATTAATCTATTTATATCAACTGAAATAAATTTCAATAATATTCTTAAACGACCTCTAAAAATATTTAACTAACAATTATTTTGTTCTAATACAATATTGATTACATATATTGTACAATATAAACTAAAATTCTGCTTCAGGTGCAATATTTACATTATTAAGCAAAACCATTGTACATGGTATTTTGTATATTATGGGTTATGGGTTAATTGTGTGTAGATAAAAACAAAATTCATTATTGCACATAAACGAAAGTCAAAAATATCTTTCAGTGCAGAACTGCAGACATAATGATTATTGTAAGTATTGCCATATAAGCAACAGTCAAAAAGATCATCTAAATTCCAATAATATGTCAGTTAGGCACGTATCATCTGAGCTGTGCAGATTTTGTGTACTAACTTTAAAGCCCCTGTATCGTATAATATAATAAATTGTTTAACTTGTGAAACTATTACCATGTTAAATAGACACAGTTGTTCAGTCTTTCAGATAAAATTAATGTAACTACTCATATAACCTGCGCTAGAATAAAATCCACATCCTGAAGTAAATATTCATTTGACATTACGTATACACATAGTATATGTAGTGTAGTGTATTGTATGTTAATATAAAAACACGATCTTCAGTTTATTATTTATTGAAGGTGTGTATTTAGTTAATGGAATGAAAACATTTTTAAAACACCAACAGTGTTTAAAAGTTTACAAGTCTTTCAAACATAAATAACCAGAGATGTTCGTCTTGTTTTAAGATTTGTTCTTTATACTTATGACTTATGAGACATAAAATAACAATGTAATAAAATTGTTGTATATGACAAACATCAAATAAATCATTTCAAGTAGAATTAAGATATGAATTTTTTAAATAATATAAAATATTAAAGGTGAAATTCATTTGTAGATATTTAAATTAAAATAATGAAAGTTACTTTGGTGAATGCATGTTTCATTGACGATATAAAAAAAAACTAGATTAAAGTAAAACAAAACCAGGATTAGGAATGACCATAATTAAAATTTTCATTATATAATGTCCGTATATGTTCGTATATACAAATATTGATTTCATCTTTTTGGTGAATAATATTAGACGAGTAGACCTTAAATATTAAATGCCTATTTTGTATTGGCATATTTTAAGGATACATTACATTGAAACCGCACATTCAATTATTAAGCCCCACCAATAACATGGACTTTATCGTGAAACTGCCATCAGCACTCACATGTTATATAAAGTAAAATAGGGTAAGGAAAATTGATGGGCACACATATTCTCTATAACCTTTATATGTTTATAGTGGACGGACCTGAATCTCTATTCATATAATTCTGCTCTGAAGTTCAATTTTGTAAAGAATTTTAGGACTAGTCTTTCCATTGACCACGTTTTTAAAAAGACAAAATTTACGATTCATTCAGCAACATTTAACCATTGAAAACATTTACTATTTAGTTATAAAATCGAAAAGAATATTTATTCGCAAAATATACAAACAACATTCTAAAGAAATCAAAATATTTCAATATAATATGTGGTCTGAACAATTTGATTAATTAAAGTTTGGAAATTATAACCAATACCATTCAATGACACATAAAATGAACTGCATTACTTCGTTATACCATCAATAACGCTGTTTAGTTTGTTAACTATGAAAATGGGGTCACAAAGTGGTTTGTACTTAGTTCTTGAATGTATAAGAGACCGTTCGGTAATTTTAACTAAATTGCTGAATATACTTCAGAAGTAATTATTATGCACATATTCTTCCAATTATGTCGATAAAGTTTAATATTCAAATGAAACATTCTAAAATAAACAAAATAAAGAAAGTTTTCAAAAGAATAGCAATACATATAGCGTTTCAATATTGTGAATTGTGACCACATACATACCAAAGTTTGTTTTTTATTTATTTAGCCTTTATTTCAATACACAACGTAGGATATTGAGATGTTGTTATTTTATAAATAGAATAACAATTTACAGATACCTTTGTTAACCTTAAACGTGAATATAAAATTGTCTAATGCACAAAATGAAAATTTTGTTTTCATATAACATAGCTATATGCTATATGCGAATATATAGAAATATTGTGAAACGAACCGTTATCGATTTTATAAAAGTATACACCTATATAAATTTTATAAATTTTCATTTCGTTTCGAATGTATTTTAATACCCTATATTTTGTATCGTTTCAAATATTAATTTACCATTAATCAATATGAACGTATAATAAAGCGGCTTGTTAAAAAGGGCTGTTTTTTAATCTGATAATTTATTCTAAGTAAATTTATGCTTACTGTTTCCAAATCTCGATGTAATCTATTACAATACCCGCAAAAGATCCCAGATAAAACACCCTTTAAAATGTTCTGTAAATTGTGACTTGTAAATAATTCATGTATAAATAAGTGTAAAACATTAAAATTCAATAAGTTTTGAGGATTTATCGATTTGAATATTTAAATTTCACACATTCTTATATATGGACTGATTAATATAAAACCGGATGGAAAATTTCTACAAGAGAAAAAATGTGTAGAGGAAAACCTTTTCTATTTATTGTCATATAAAAATCCATTTTACATTGTTTTACTCGCGGCACGTTTTTATTCTCTTTTAATATTCTAAAAGGTAGCGGGTTTTTGGTGTACGTTTGCATGAATGACCTGCTCGGATTGCCCCCTAGGAACTTCTATTAAACTTTAATATATTCAGTTATAGAAGTGGGAAACAAAACGCAAAATTCAACTTTCAGCTCTATAACTTAAAGAAGATTTAAGTGAATATTGTTTTGTTTGAAAATTGAAAATGAAAACAAGTATATTCGGTACATTATTTTCTAGATATTACTTTGCAGATTTACAAGTCCAATTTTGTTGGGGAATTCATATAGTAGCAATAATAACGTTAAAATTATTTTCCATTTTTTATTTTTATTACATATAAAATTTGGTGAAACGATATTTATGAGAAAATAATAAATATTATATAGTCTTTACGTGTATAACATGATTGTTTATATGTATGAGATTCCACCAATTCGGAACAAATCTGCAAAAGATAAATTTATTTTGTAATATATATGCGCGTTATTATTATCGAATAGTTTTCACGGGAATATATATAACCAAACTAAACGTAAATCGGATATAATGTATTATCTTTTAGATATATATTTTATGTAAAGTATTTTTCAAGAATAGATATGTTTCTTCGAATTGTATAGAATTCAATTTTCGTAAAAATATTTTGTATTGGAAATAGTTGATCTGCATCAGCAGTGATGCGAATCTAATGGTCGATTAATGGTAGTAAGTTTTACCTCCGGCACACCGGAAACTGAGTTATCGATCATTATTCCGGGTCGATGGAATTTTCTTAGTGGAAACGGCATTTCATGCGCCGCCTGTAGTAAGGTACATATACCTGAAATACGTCTACACATATTCTTTCACATACATATATTACTCACACAGCAAAAACCATTTTCTTTCTTTCAATCCCTTTGTTCTATTTCTTTTAAACGTTAGAATTGTATTAAGTTCACTATTAAACTCTCTACACAATATTCATTTGGATTTTACTTTGTTTCTTAAATTGTAATTTGTTTCAGTATTCTTTCTAATTTTATTTTAAGGTTGCATTGGGTAGAATTAAATGTTTTATTTATATCCAGTTCTCGTGAACTCATTACCCTTTTTTTCTTTAATTTATATATGTATAAATAAAACATATATAAGCAGCTTCGATTTATACATAACGCCTTTGGATTTATGAAGAGGATAAACAAGCGCGATTTTATAGATATATATAATAATTACAAGTTTTTTGTTTCGCAATTTTATTTAAAATTGCCAAGAACACATAATAAGCTTAAATAAATACTTGCATGAGAACAATTCGGTTTAGTACAACTATAAGAACAAAAAATAATGAATATACAGTATTCAAAGAAAACTTGTTCATAGTGACATCAAGTAATAATAGCTAGATTAGTGGTTGGTATATTACAACTCCGGTTCGTGCACAAAGGAGCTTTAAATTATCACTTGAGGTTAAATTGTACAACCACAAATTTCATTTTCAAAAGAAAACAATGATTCACAGAAGGTTGCTTTGAATTTAATTACTGCCGTAGTATAGCTTCATACATGTACGTATGTACATACATACGTAGGTACACAGAAATTTTTAAATATTGCTTACTACTAAAACTACAAATTTTTTGACACAGTTGGGCTTTGCTGCTGTTATATTCTTCATCTCGTCACTGATCAAGATTAGGTAAATTTTTAAGGGGTCTTCAAAGATTAGCCAACATCCCAGGCCGAAAATAATATAAATAATCCAAGTGTTAAAATTCAAAAGAACTCCAAATGACCAGTTGGCATGTACCTTTTTAGTGGCTGGTGAAGAGTTATCGTGTTGAATTTTATTTAAATTTTTATATATATCTACATACGTATATGTAGCTTTATAAATTGACGAAATGGCATGTGTCTGTTGAAAGTAGGTACGTATATTTCTAAATAAAAATAAAAGCTTGTCGTCCTTTTTTTAGACTTTTTCTTTATAATCAATTTCGAAATTTACTGTTGTGATTCTCAAGGAAGCGAAACTTTTAAAGGTCTATAATTTATTATCCTTTTGGGGCATACATTAAGCAGCCATTTAACCACAACGTCTCCACAACCAATTTAGACTAAGAGATGTATGCATAGTTAATAACGAATAAATTACTGTGTTCTTATATTTTACTTCCTGATGCTTTGCAGAACAGGTATACGTAGATGGTATAAAGTAGGTAAAAAAAACTAAATGAAAAATTGTTTTTTCCCTTTTCTTTTTCTTTCTTTTTAAATTAATGTTCTATATTTCTAAATTGTCTCCTTTGTAAGACCTATAAATCCCCCACTGTAGCAAGGCAAAAGCTATAATTCCAATGTGTTTTCTGTTCTTGTGTAGGCGTAATTAAAAAAAATAAATATTGTGGAAAATGTGCCTAAGACAATAAATGTTACTTCTGTAACAAAATTGAAAAAATCCAAATATCTCGTCTTTGTATTAACTTTTCTATATGCACATGTAATATGTATTTATTTACGTATATGTGCGCATTGAAACAAAAATTGACTATTTTATAACAAAAATAATTTGATGTACAATGTTTCATTTTTTAATGTTCAATATTTGTCCATACATAAAAAAAGGTGTAAGTTTCTAAGCTGTGGGGAGAAATATAACATGCACCTGACGATATAAAAGTTGTTTAGACCACAACAAAGTAATAATCACTGTTAATAATACGGTTTGCTGTTGAAGAAAACCTCGAAGGAAACAAGTGTAGTAAAACAAGTTAACATGAAGAACACAGAAATTTCAAACAATCTTAACGTTGTATATTATCCACGAGCATAGTTTGTTCATGAAATGCATAGTAATGTTATGTTAAACTGAACGTATACTGTGTGTATACATAAATGTTAAAACAGTTTTAAATAAATGTATTAAAATTTGAAATGGGGTTGAGGAATATCAAAATAAATAGCGTAAATTACGCTATAATTTATAGTTGCTTACAAAAATCAACAAAAAATTTGAATTTTCATTCGAATCCTGGAGAAAAGTTGATGACAAATTCCAACATAAATTAGTGGTTTGAAACAAAACATATAATAAAATTGAATACAATCAAACTAATGAACATGGAAGGGCTCGATTTAAATCATTTACTTTTTTACTTAATCCGCACTGACATCTTCTCTTGTTGTTGACCCTAACCAGACATGATGTATGCTGGATTCAAGTGTGGTACACCATTATCTGTCATTAACTATAGAGGAGATATAGGAGACCTAAATCTATTACGACCATCCATCTTACTCAAGCATGAAAAATTGCCAAGTTGTAGTTCCTTAGGGTTAAGTTTTTATTTTGTATATACACTATACTCTAAACAAAACTTGACACAATACAGTCGTGAAACAATCATTTTAGTTTTAAAATAAAATATTGTCCCAAAAACATGTTTTATTGACATTACCAAAGGGATAATAACAATTGGTGCCAAAATAATTGAACATCTTTTTGAATAAAATTGAACACGATTGGAAATTGTTTATTTAATGCTGTTTAAACTTTTATGTGCATACATTATATAGTATCTATACATATATGTATTTGTGTACCTATTATATCATAATACATACAGGATACAGGGCAGATATTGTGATACTTTAAATAATTTACTAAACGTAACAAACATCAAAATAAACAAAATAATGCTTTGAACGAAACACAGAAATTCTACCATATTTATTATACTATTTGTTTCTAAAAACGGTTTTAACAAAATTACAAACGTTTTCATTCATTATTGGAAAAAATTAAACTAATCACATAAATTGCTTCATACTTTATAAAAAATTCTGGTAAAAAAATGTTTAAATGTAAAACGGTTTTTAGGCTTAAGTAAAATCATTTGCACAAACTGTCAATATAATTCATCAATATAAATTGACAAAAGTTCAAAACACGCAAACAATAACATGTTCTACTCTAGTATTTCAACATAGTAATTTTTGTAACACAAAATAAAATAAAAATGAAAAAATCCAAAGGATCAAAGTCAGACTCATTGAAAATATAAACAAACTTTTGAACAAATCAGACACCTGCTATGTATATAATAGTATATTCTTTTTATAATAGTATTAAATTAATGCAAAAACAACGAGTTTTTAACTTTCCTTACTTCTTTCATAGAAAAGATTTATTCTGCGAAGAGAAATAAATAAAGTTATATATTAAAAATGTAGGTATGTAGCATAAAATACTACCTCATGCATAATAATCAGAACTTTTAGAACTCTTTTATTTTTTTTTTTATTGGAAATTGCCATATATATGCAATATGTACTAAAGTTATAAAGTATTGAACATAGTTATAAATAGCAATGTAAATGTAGATATGTTTATACTTCAATAAGTCTATAGTATGTACAAATAAAGTGTTAAATTTTATTTTAATTTTCTCAAAAATATATAATATAGGTACATATGTATATATTGTATATTTTTCTACTTTTTTATTGTTTCTCTTGTCATTTTGCCTTGTTTTGTTCATTAAAAGTTTCTTGCATAGATCTTTTGTGTTATTTTTTTCAGTATGTTGATAAAAGTATGAGTGGCAGTAAAAAAATCAGCTAACTTTGTTTGTCGCACAACGATAACAATGCCTTTTTGTTCTGTTTCACTCCAAAAACAGTTTTTTTAATGGTAATAATATGTATTTTATTCCCTTATTTTTATTTAAATCACGTCCATCAACCTATTCGACACATCCGAACAATATTAATGTAATAATAATTGTAACTAAATAAGTATCAAAATAAAAATGCGATTATGAACTGGTTCTAAGTTCTATTGTGTTTTGAAACAAAGCCAGTAATATATGTTATTGTTTGAAAAATAATACGTTTTAAATCTCGTCCATTGTTCTACCAGAGTATTAAAACTGTATTGAAAAATATGAAAAACGCGTAATTCGACTTTAGTTTTTAATGAAATGTATTATCCATTGAATGAATTAATTGAGCATTATGGTTGCACCAACAGCAATTAGAAGATACACTATTGTGTTCTGAAATGTAAATAATTTACAACAAGCACGTATATTTTAATTGTATTTAACCATGGTTGTAGGTATCATAGTTTTATCTGAAATATGCAAATACACATTATAACAACATTTTTACGTATAAACAAATTTTTTTTGAAGACACAAAAATACAAAACGGGACAATAACATTATTGAAAATATTAAAGTACTGTTTGATGTACGAAAAAAACTTGGGCGAAAGAATGTGTTGATACTACGTGAAGTTTTATAGAATTTGTAGTCCAGAGAAAATTTTACCAGAAGGGGTAAACCTCTTCCTTTCCGCTGGTACGACAAGCTTTATATTGATATTATCATCAAAAGATATGATGGTACGTAATTAGTAAAGGTCGTGATAAAGCGTAAATTATATAATCATTTTAATCTATTATTACAAAAATGTGTCGTAGTTTATTAAGTCATTCCCTAGATCATTTTATTATTAACTTCAACACCAACATATATCACATTTTTAGTTTACATAGTGTATATTATCTGCCGTTCCATAGATAATAAAATTTTGGTACCTAATACACAAGAGAATAGAAAATTTCACATCCGTTTTTAGAGTATTTTAACGATTTGTCGTAAATGTAACAAAGTTGAAAATTAGGTTTAGTTTAGTGGTGTCACGTTTATACAACAAAGTCCTATAACGATTT